>KZ105589.1:12344-31747 GCA_000504405.2 Mycosphaerella sp. Ston1
ACACACACACACACACATACACCACCTCCGCAATCAGATATGCTCCTCCAATCCCCTACCGATAAAACCCCCAACCCTCTCCACCTTCCTCGACAAAGACTCCGTCAAAACCCTCTCAGCCTCCCACTTCCACAAGCAATTCCCTCCAGCCTTCTCCAACGCCGTCAGAAATTCGAATAATCTCTTCCTCAACTCCGACGGCTGAATAGGGATCTTCACACCCTCGAAGTCGCCAGATATGTTCAGAAGCACTTCCGTGCCGTAGATGATTCGGAGGCCGAGGGTGTAGATATTTGAAGTGGTGGTGGTAGTCCAACCGAGGGGTCCGTCGCAGTTTTGGGGGAGATTTTGAGCGTGGAGAGTGAGAGCGGAGAGAGCGGAGGATGTATAGGTTGTGAGAGATTGGGTCAGAGATTTGGGAATAGAAGGTGCGTGGAGCTTTGTTAGGACTTGGGACCAGATACGGAGTTCTTTGGCTTCGTCGATGTACAGGTTTTGTTTCTCCTCGGCGAAGAGTGTAGTATCGCGGTCTTTGGTTCCATTAGTGCTTGCAAGGTGTTCGGTGATGGGTTGGGGAGGGTTGTTGTTGTTGGTTTCGTCGAAGCCGAAAGCACGGTAAAAGGCTTCGGCGATGAAGGAGGGGTGTGCGGGCCAGCGTTTGATGCAGAATGCTAGAAGCTTTTGACTGGCTATGATGGGCTCAAAGGCAGGAGAGCGCGGTGGAGCGCCAGGAATGATTCGGGTGGAGATTCTGCTTGCCAGTAGACGGATATCCTCGTCGTCGTCATTGAGGAGATCGTAGACCGCGAGACATAGACGGAGGAAATGGCTCTCGAGACGTTTCTCTGTCTGCATGACATGCCAGAGTTGTGCGACTCGTCCAAGTGCTTCGGCCGCCGCTTCACGCGTGAAGATGCCAGTACCGTTGATGGACGTCACACACGCAGCTGACCATGTGGAGACATCCTCGATAAGCTCATCGTGTACAACTGGTAGCGTTCTCAAGAGACACTCGACCTGTAACGCCTGGATTTGCAGAAGTTGGTCGGCGTAGTGGGCGGTCGAACCACTATCTGCTGAATACCTTTGCACTCGCACAATATCGAAATCGACTGTTTCAGGAGCTTCAGCGTGCTCGATTAACATTCGCTGAGCAGTACACTTGAGCTCCATGCTCGCATTGCTCTCCAATATATATTTGTACAGCTGCATGATGAGCTGCGACATTGGTATTCCACTGTCTGTTCCAACAGGATGCAACGCTTGCAGGAAGTATGCCACCGCATCTTCGTCATATTGCGATAGTTCCACAACCATGGTAAGAAAGTCCGACAACGAGTCATGCTCGGATACTGGCTGTGCGGACAGATATTGGGCGATCAGACGAGACCACGCTTGGCGAATGACAGCTGCCATGGGATCTTCGCGGTTGTCGTCCAATATGGCTTGGAAGACATCGATAGAATTGCCACTAGCAGAGTCGGGCTTGGCGAGAGTGAGGAGTAGCGCTCCGTGATCATAACTCGAGCGTGTTACACTATTGATCCCGGTGAGGAAAGCTGAGCAAGCTCTGATGACATCCAAGCTCGCTGCTCTAGTCACAACACTTCTTGTGCGATGGAACAACTCTCCTACGGATCGAGCGAGGCAAGAACAGTCGTAGAAAGCGATGGTAATTTCATGCTCCGGTGCCCCTGGCTGGATGATATCAATCCTTGCTTGGGTCAAGGTATATTTGATCAGCAGTAAGAGACCATGAGTTTGGTTTTCTCGAAGTAGTCCTCCTGATAAAAGTTCATCAAGTTGCAGGGCAAGTTCGTCCATGCTCGTGAAGGAAGCTAACGTGCGAGCTGCTTTGTCTCGCACATGCCACGATGGGCTCGATGTCAGCGCTTCAACGGCGCTGGTCGTCTCAGACAGTCGATCGTCGGGGACTCGGGTGAGCTGGAGGAGTTGCAGCGCAGGGAACACGCCTTCGAAACGTGTAGTAGTGCCGTCTGCAGGTGCCTTGAGGAGACTAAGGACCACGTCGAGGAGTTGAGGATACGCTTTTGTAGAGATGCGCTTCTGTATATTTGCCTCGTCGTCGAAGTGCGCGTCGCTTGTTCCAAGCAAGCGATCGATGACAGCTCGGAAAAGCATTAGACCACAATTCCGGATTGCCCACGCTTCAGAGCGCAGAGCGTCAGCGGAGAGTTGCAGAGCGTTGGCTAGGAACGGTTCTGAGCGTTCACCCAGCTTTGAGTTCTTGAGTATGTCCTTGAAACAGTTCATGGCATGCACCTGCGCCAGGGAGCCTTCCTCGGCCGATCTTGCATCGACGTTTCGACGAGCGATGGATTCCAGGTCAGCTACTGCTTGCGCCACCAGCTTGCCTGACCTATCAGCGACCAAGACGCCGCAGAGCAGTGATGGAAAACCAGCAGAGCGGCGTGTATTGATCGTGACATTTGTTCTGAGCTTGCTCATAATATCTTCGTACCAGATCTCAAGCTGTGGTTGGCCATGGTATGACGCGTCTCTCGCTCGTGCGCAGCAAGTAGCCCAAGTCTGCGCGACAGTCGAAAAGGCGCCACGATGTCTAAGCTCTGCCAGTTGAGTGAAGCATAGGGAGCTGTACTTCATGAAATTGGCAGCTTCGTCGCTGGAAGGGGTCGGGTCTAATGACACCAACGTTCCTAGTAGCAGACTGCTCTCCTTTAGTGCTCGCCAGCAATAACTTAAAGTCTCTTTTGTGTTGTTGGCGTACGCCTCAAATCCCTCTGGCAAGTAGCCTTCCGGCGCATCATCGCAGAGAATAGGCTTGACTACGTCCCAGATTTGCCGAAGCCATGAGTACATAGTGTCGGGAATTTGATCGTTAATATGGTCGTCGACATGCGAATGGCGTTGGATAAGCACGTAACGAAGACTCGTCAATAGGCCGTGCAGAGGCAAACCTGCGACTGCTTCGGATAAAGATCTCTGTGCAGTTGCCACGAAGAGCGCAAGCTTCTTCAGCAGCCTCTCTTCGAGCACTGTTTGCTCAGCGTATTGCCATGCAGGGTCAGTGCGCCCATCTGCGATACAAGCCTGATAATACAGCGAGTAAAGATATGCCACTCCGTCCGCATGATCCGCTCGCCCAGTCTGATGCATTGTTACTTCCGCTCGATCTATGGCCTGTAAATAGAGTTCAGGCGCAGGCAATGCTTCTAGCTTTGATGGAGCTGGACTCTGCCTTCGAACCCCTGCGGAGCTATAAAGATTCAGCAGTGCAAAAGAGGACTGGCGTACGTCATCGAACGGATCCATCAGGAGGTCAATAAGTAAGCGGCGTAGCTCAGGGCTCGTGACCGAGAGCTCAAATGGCCACTTGATCTGCCCTTGAGCAGACTTTGACCACTCTCGAGTAATGACCGCATGGTCCAGACCAGAGCGTGCGAGGATTGACAGGCATCTCAGTGCACAAATATGCCTCTGATAGCTTGCTGTCGGTCGCAGCTCCTGCGCGAGGAAGCGCAACAGCCACTTGAGCAAATCTTGATGTCTTTTCGAAGTGATTCGAGTCATCTCGATCGTGGTAGAGAGGGCATCAGCACGAGCAAGCACAGCGGTGATAGACCTGAGCCGATCGACAAGTCTCTGGAATGCGCCTAAGACTTCACTCCGAAAGTCTGCATCCACGTCTGCTAAATAGATTCCAAAGGCCTTCTTCAACAGAGCCAGAGCACTCACAGAAAGAGGCTTAGATGGAATGGGCGACATGAGCAGTACAGACAGCCCAGCTAAGCGTGCGGAGCGATCCGAACTGGTCATTAGCGATCCGATGATGCTTATGGGAAGGCCAACCACGTTATTGACACAAGTGACAGTCCTGTCGTCTGTTTCTGTGAGGAGGCCAATAGCTTTGCCAGTATGTAATGCAGCATAGAGCATCTCGGCGTTTGAATCAAAGCTAACCATCTTTGAAGAGAAATCACGTCCGGCTTCGATGCCAAGCCAGTGCAGATAAGTTGAGAAGTCCTCAGGCCTCCGCCGAAACAGCATAGGAAATATGTGGGCTCGTAGGTCATCCATGTCGATACCGCCTTGGCGGT
Organism: Mycosphaerella sp. Ston1; assembly: GCA_000504405.2. Classification (NCBI taxonomy): domain Eukaryota; kingdom Fungi; phylum Ascomycota; class Dothideomycetes; order Mycosphaerellales; family Mycosphaerellaceae; genus Mycosphaerella; species Mycosphaerella sp. Ston1. The sequence goes on from KZ105589.1 coordinate 16,424, forward strand.
AGCTGCTCTCGAGAGGTGTCCGCCATGGTTGTGCTTCTCGTTCATTTCTGATATTGTCTTCAAGCTCGGCGTCATGGTGATCAAGTCGGTCCAAGACAGTAGACAAGCTCGAGGCAATGGTGGACCCTAAGTCGCCCTTCCCCAGCCACCGGAAAAGGACTGCGAGAAGATCTCGAGCGCCGATCAAGCCTTCATGGACACGGATCCCTGGAGGGAGATTCGTGAAGGCACTCGGTATGTCCTTGACGTCTAGCAATTGCTTTGAGATGAAAGTCGTCAAAAGTTGTATGCCAGCCTTGGCTCTTGGTGGATCTTCGTAGTCGATGAGGCTACTCACCAAAGCTTTCGTAGCGAGCTCCAAGCCTCGCGCTCTCGAGTCTCCCACCTGCTTCTGCAGCGCACTCGTTAGTGTGACTAGCAACTGTCTGGAAGACTTTGGCCGAGCATCGTGGGCATGATCGAGATATAAACGTAGGGCACGTTCCCACGTTCCATGGTCCCAGACAGTCTGTCTCACAGCCTGAACCTCTGACTGCGAAGACTGGTCGATCAGTGAGCAGAGCGTATTCCAGGCGGCGGTACGATGTGCAATACTCAAGATAGGAAAGCTGCTCGTATACAAGACGTTGTCAAGTAGAAGACGAAGCGGTCTACTTACCCATCAGCCACTCTCCGCCATGGCTGATATATGCTGTATGGATTGGGATGTCGCCTTACGCTGTCGTGTCGTCCTCGCTATCATCACTCGCGGGGCGTGGGATATAGTCTCGGATCGACCTCGAAATGCTAATCAGATGAGCCTCATCCAGAAGCTGAGCAGACGTGCTCATCGTCGCCTCCGAGCACATGGCACTCGATATACCCGAAGGTGGCGAGGAGGAGGTGAGGTTGTGTCGAGGAACAAAGAAATTTGAAGTCATGTGGGCAGGATAGAAGAAATCCCGGAAGCAAAGTCGGCCCGGTGGCGGCTTCCCCTTTGAGCTGGCGACGTCGACTAACTCTCTCGCGCTTTCGAGAAAAGATGATGATCATCAATCGTCGCACTGCTCGTCGCCGCCCACACCGCCCCCACCGCCCCCTGTACACCACCATCACCACGCGAGCGAGGACACAGGTGAATTTCCCACAATGGGTATCTGGGACGTCTTCTCAGGCAAATCAAAAGCGACCGCAACAGCAACCACAGACAATATCCACGACCACGCCGGAAACCAAATAGCACAACCCACCTTTACCACCCCTAGCGCCGAAGATGTCGGTAGCTTCATCACCAACCCTTCATCAGGCTTCGACCCTGCCGCGCTTCACCCGCTAGCAGGTCTCAACCAAGACACGCTCGACTACCTCACCCTCGACGAAGACGTCCTCTCCGATCTTCCAGGCAGCCAGTCCCTCCTCCCGTCGCGAGGCTGGTCCGACGATCTCTGCTATGGGACAGGCGTCACATACCTCTCCGGCCTGGTGGTAGGAGGCGCATGGGGCCTGAGAGAAGGATTGAGCAAATTACCTTCGACTGCGCCTCCGAAGCTGAGACTGAACTCTGCGCTCAACTCGATCACGAGAAGAGGGCCGTTCCTGGGGAACTCGGCGGGTGTAGTGGCGATGATGTACAATGGTATTAACAGCACGATTGGATATTATCGGGGGAAACATGATACTTTCAACAGCATCGTGGCGGGGAGCATCAGTGGAGCGGTGTTCAAGGCTACGAGAGGAGTGAGGCCGATGATGATTTCCAGTGCGATTGTAGGGTCTATGGCGGGTTCATGGGCGGTGAGTGTTGATCATGCAGAAAATCAAGTGATGCGAGAGACTAATGGATTCACAGCTGGTGCGGAAGGCGTTACTGGAGGAATAGACGGGGTGTAACATACAGCAGAGACGATGACTACAGCAGAGCGCTTCTTCATCACTCCGCCACAGTTGGCGCGGGTCCGCTTGTGTCAGAGACGAAGCGAGGCGTGGTGGCACTGACACGATAGATCTTGTCCATTATCAGGCAGGCGGGCATAGCGAGGCGCTGCTGGGTTTGTGTATAATCACTCTATCACCACTCTACTTCTTGCACATACCGATAAGCGTTCATTTGAAGATTGCTGAAGAGATGCAGACTGAATTTGATACCTATGTAATACAGCCGGTCATACGTGCAACCTGCGGTGAAAGATCATGTATACAACTCTAAGCAAGATCGAAGGGAGTATCCACATAAACATCAAATGTCCTTTGAGCAGCTGGGTCCAGAACACGCATCCCGAATCCACCAGTCAGAGCACAACGCGCAGAGGAAACGCTTCAGCCACCAACAAAGTAGCGGCCAGGCCTAGCTCACACCCCGCCATCAGGTTGGAGTCTCCGCGTCCAAGCAGAAAATTGGCCATTATTCGATCAAATGGGTGCTTCGTGGAGGCTCAATTACGTCGTGATTTGCTCTATAGGAATAAGTGCGACGGTGACACGAGACGTAAATTTTTATTTAAACTAAAATACTAAATAATCTAAACCATCCGCACAGAAGCTCGATGAGATTTGATATTCTTCTGCATTCCATTATGGTTAAGGTAGATAGCATCGTACCTTCTGACATGCTCTTTTGATGTTCGCCTGAGCTGATGTCCTCATATTCGGGTCCATAGCCTGTCGCTTCAAGCAGCCAGCATGCTCCACTGCTCGCTACTTGAGACTGATGATCGTTCCTATAGCCGCTGCAGATTCTGCGCCGTTTGACCTGACCGGTCATCCATGTCTCTTACATCTTTCCGCCTGGCATCACATTAGTCCCACTAGTAGTAGACATTATTCTATGATGTCTGCAGCTAATTGCTCGATTCTTGCCATTGGCTTTCTAGATCAACTTGACCCATTAAGTAGGATTCCACAGTGCATCGCAACCTGCCGACCAGAACACCCGTATGCGGGTAGCCTTCGGCCGTGGAAGTCTCGCGCAGCAGAACCAGGACGGCGGGCCGATGGAGATCGTTTCTTGTTGAAGTCGCTGTCAGGAACCGCCATTTGCAGGCCGATCTCACGCACATATAATCTCTCAAGAAGCAGAGTATCTCTGGCGAAGAGAGCGCTCGAAGAGCTTGGCTGAGCCGTGCTGTGTTCGTAGTCGTGGATGCGGCACGAGATTACCTGTCTCTTTGTCTCATGATCGTCAGCGAACGTCGAGTCGTTGCTATAACGATTTCCAGACCAGTGCGCGTTGTAACAAATGTAATTCGCGTGGCTGATGGACCAATCAGAAGTAATTCCGATTCATTCAGTAAGAGGTGGCCGTTTCTACCTCCGTATTCCTTGCATAAAATTGTCCACCAACGCCTTGCTAATGTCGTGTCTTCGTGGCCATATCGTAGCTTCTAAGATTCAGTTGTAGTGTATCATCTCTTGAGACGATATCTACGCCTTCACACCCCCACCTAATTTTTCCAACTCCTTCCGTCTCTGCTCCATCCTCCTCTTCTCCTCCTCAAGCATGGAATCAATCTTCTCCCGACTCTTCTCCAACTGCGCCAAGATCTGCTTCTCGTACTGCACACTCCATGCGCCGCCACTCGGCCCACCTCCCTCTCCGATCGCTCTCTCTGGCAACTGTGCACTAGGCTCAACTTGGCCCTCAAACACGAAATCCGGTTTCTTCCCTTTCCCTCTTCCCTTTTTCACCTTCAACCAATTGAACTGCTCCTCGCTCATCATCATCTTCGCAAAGTCACTTGTGGGCTCATTGAACTCAATCATCTCCAAGCGTTCAGCAACAACCAGATTCTCTTTCTCCTGCTTTGCTCTCTGCTTCTCATCTCCGTATGGCGACAGCGTCAAATAGTGTTCCCGATATATCGCCTTCTCCCCACTTTCTGGCGCAAAGTAGAGTCTTATCTCTACTGAGAACTCTCCATAGCCAGTCTCAGCAACCTCGAATGAGATGTCCTTTTTGGCGCAACCTTTGTCCGGGTCGATCATGGAGGAAGACTCGATTGTCCGCGAGGCATCGGCATAAGTATGATGAAGTTTGAATTGGACCTTTTTGAGCCACGTGGTTATATCGGGACCATTGGGGAGAGGACGGAGATAGACTTTCCAGCCTTTTGTGTGGCCTTCGGGTGCTGGGGAGGGATAGTTGGGATGGGGCAGGACGTGGGCCTCGTTGCCAATTACGAAGTGGCGACTGATCTTGATGCCGCGCACGCGTTTCGATGTCGCGGCTGGCATGGCGGAGGCGGTGGTGGTGTTGATTTTTGTGTCAAGGAAGGAGGACGCGTTGGAATTGACGTGGAGTTTGTATGAGCGGAATGCATGCCGCGGCGAATGCCAAGACAGTTCTAAGCACGTGAAAATGGATCGTTGTCTGAACTTCCTCCTCCTCGTCCTCCTACCATTGCCATTCATCTATCGATCGCGCTAGCATCGACTCGTGCATGAAGAGACGGCAAGACAACTTCAACTAATCGATTCTGCTATGATACATCCTGTGTCAGGCATTGAAAGGGCTTGAGACTCTTTTCGAACACCCATCCGCATCCTGCTACTGTGGTCGAGACTGGGTAAGACATAGTACCGCTGCTTTTTCAATGGGGTGAAACTATTGCTTTCAGAGAACCAGGGATCGGGGTCCATTTCGGTGACTCGACTATCATTGATGTACGTCCTGGTTGCAGACGTGCAAATGTGCAAGTGCTAAGCTTGATGGGACGCTTGAGATATGTCTCACCCGATCGGCTTCCCCCCTCATGCTCTATGGTAAGGATCCACTACTACTCTCGTAATTGCGGCTCCCGAATCCTGTTCCATAGCATGATCGCAGCTGGTCGACAGAATGTGGGAAGAGCGAGCCGAAGCTACATTTGGAATACCAGTGGCCGCCTTTACAGTTGCTGCAAGATTGCATAATAGGGCCACTCTGGCACTGATCTTCTTCGGCAGCGTCGCCATACTGAGGGGTGGTGGTGATCTCATGGAAGACATATATATGCGGAATTCTTGCCATGCGAACTGGGTTCCAAAGTTGAGTACTTTTCCATTTGGCAATATCCACCCATTTTAACAATGCAGTATCATTTCTTCACCGCGCTCGCGGTCTCAGCTCAGTTCTCTGATGTTCTAGGACAAACCATAGTCCCCAAGAAAGCAGGTCTGAGTGGCTATCCTGGCATTCAAAGCACGCAGGCTTTCAAAGACCTTTCTCCCTACATCGGCTGGTATTCGGATTACAATCCCGACACACCCAATGCTGGCAGCGTCCAAGGTGTGCCCATGCTCTGGGGAGGCCAAGGCTCGAACTGCGATGCCTCAGTGCAACGATTACAGACCTTCATCAATACCGTAGCCAAGTCTACTCCTAAGCTGATGTTTGGGTTTTACGAACCTGGTAAGCATTTCGCACAGCCCATCAGCAGCAGTAACCTCCCGTCAGGTTACAACCATCTAATATCTGCATTAGACTGCGGCTGCCCCTACTCCTCCGGAATGACAGTTGAAGCAGCGGCGATCAACTGGAATAGCCTCCTCGTTCCCCTGGCCAAAAAAGGCACAGTCCTTGGCTCCCCAAGCATGTGCAAACAAAAGGATGAAGACTTCCTCACCCCCTTCAAAGCCAAACTCATCCAGTCCTGGAATGTCACATCCATCCACATCAACAAACCCGACCTCGCAGGCGTCAAAGCCGATGTGGAATACTATCGCAACAAATACGGGAAGCCTATCTTCGTGTCCGAGTTTGCTTGTGTCTACGATCAAGGAGGTTTCAACCCTTGTACTGATCAGAATGTGATCAATACTTTCGTCAAGAGTACCGTGACGTATCTGCAGAGTCAGAGTGATGTTGTCGGGTACGGACCTAGTAATGGAGCGGGGTTGGGAAGTGTTTGGCCGCTGACGAAGAGTGATGGGACGTTGTCGACGACGGGGATAACTTATGTGAATGCTATTAAGGCATTGTACAGACACCTCCCATAGCGTGCTGATAGTCTATCCGCACCCTGAATTACAGGCTATTACGGAGCGCTAGAACTATTATTCCAGCCTAATCAAGCCAATTACGCAGCTAAGCTTACTGACATATGATAATACGTGCCGCACATTTTATGGACCGTGAATTTCACACACAGACTGTCGCTCAATAATTAGCCGGATTCCCTACATGCCAAACTCGAGGGCTGGAAATAATTTTCTACTGCAAAACAGCAGAGCCGATTCGGCTTGTTCGGCCGTATTGTCAGATCATCGAGGTACAGACCACTTCTTCCCACAAGGGGCAAAAAAGACAAAATAACTATGAACCTGACCCGATTTGAACGGATGACCTTCTGGAAGTTCCATGAACTGGAATCAGACGCGCTACCGCTGCGCCACAGGTCCAACCGTGGAGGCGATGGAAGAAGGATTTTAAGCCTTAATATCAAGCTACGCACATGGATCAGGGCAAAGAGCAGATGTCCACATACCGCCCTCGCTTCTCGAGACGAAGTATGCAACAGGTACGTACAGATAAGCGTTAGCGGTGGGGAATTGCTTTCTGCACAGGCTCCAGGACACCAGCTGGGTGCGAGGAGAAAGGACTGTGGCCGTGCCGTTGTTCCCTCCTCCCTGAGATGATCTGTGGTGAATGAGTGCGACGTTGTGCCATGGAGTGATGCTGCGAACGTGGAATCATCATTCCTTTGTCTGTACAACCGATGATCATGTGTCGTGGCGTATGTGATGTTCGAGCAGTGGACCGAAACACTTCTCCCTCGCGCCAAGCAAATCAAGCTCGGGGGTTTCCTCTCATCTCCGCACTTTTGCTTCATCACGCGAGGAGATACGTCCATCATCCAACACACATCATCGCCACCAGTATGCCTCCTCGAATACCGTCCCATCGTCTCCCATCCCAATCTACATGCCAATGCTTTCGCACACGGCCGGCAGTCCTCCACGAAGGCTCTTCTACCAGCAATGGCCCCTCCGCCGCCCTCATCTTATCGCAACAAACCCGCGACTTCCATCGCCAATCGGCCGCCAAGGCAACTCGTCTACGGCGTGACATGTGGGAATGGCTCAATGGACCCGGCAAAGTCTTTCGGGATCCTTTACCCGGCAGCACGAATTACATGTCCGCGTACGATAAATACGGGAATCTCGTGAGGAGTAGAAGGGGCAATAATAAGAATCAGCGAGGGGAAGCAGCGGCTGCTGAGGTGCCTGATGTTGCATCTGCTGAGCAGGAAGAGGCGATTCAAGCGGAAGAGAGAGAAAGAGGATTGGACGAGGAGACGATTGCGGCAAACGTGAAGCTGAGAGCGACGCAGAGAGCAGCTAAAGCGGAGATTGAGGCGAGAGATGGGATAGTGAAAGAAAGACCGAGTGATATGAGACCTTTCCCGTTGAACCAGAATTTTCGATCACAGAGTGTGTTATCTGAAGAGCTGAGAGAGGAGGTGTACAGACAGGTGGCGGGCGCGGGAGTGGATGTCTCGACTGTCAGCGCAGCTTTTGGAATTGACACGAGGAGAGTCGCTGCTGTGGTGCGTCTGAAGAGTATTGAGAAGATATGGGAAGCTGAGGTGAGTTATGACAGTGATACCTTTCCTTTGGTCTCTGACACCACGCAAACCCCTCCACATGATGATGATGAAATTTTTCGATTAGTCTTGAAGACAACTACATGGTTACTAATATTTCGCTCCTATCTGATTGGATCGCGTCTATACATGGCTACAATGACATACAAGCGGAGGTACGGGTGAACTGACGGTGCACATACAGAACAAACCACTCGCCAAAGCGTACAACGATGCAGTTTTGGCTATGCTGCCACAAACGCCGTACAAACCGAACGATCCCAGACAACAGATATTTGAGCACGAATCGGTGAACGATCTTCCGGTGCACCCAGCCACGAGACAACAGCTCTTCGTCCCAGTCTCGGAATCGCGTCAGTTCACACGTGAAGATGCCGCCAAAGCATTCCACGACAGACTGCTACCAGCAGACAAGCGCATAGCTCATCCTGAGCTCATCGCTCTCGAAAAGGAGCATCTAGCTGGTATTAGCAGGGAGGAGCGCTGGGCGCGTCAGCGGCGACGCGATCAAGAGGCTCAGGATGCCAAGGAGAAAGCCGAAGCTAGGAAGGCTGCGTGGGAACAGAGGACGCAGAGGATTGTCAGTACGCGGAGATGGGACTTCAAGTTTCAGGACATCAGCGCAGAGAAGGTGGGGAAGAACGGGAGAAGTCGGGAGGGTGTGGGTGCGAGGTATGGTATGCCGCATGAAGATCGGAAGAGGGGCATGGTCAAGATTCCGACGAGTGTGGAATAGGGCAGCGTGATGACCGTAGCGGCGATGGATAGGGGAGGCGATGATGATGTGTACATATAGAAGGACCTACATGTATGGGTCGCACCGCAGCAGCAGCAGCAGCAGCAGGAGGAGTAGCAGCTCTATGGAGAAATGGAACAGATCTGACCTGCAGATGTGTGTTACTCGGTATAGATCCACGTACATGTACATGTACAGGTACATACACATACTTTACACACACATGGCGCATGACAGGCAAACTACATGGCGCATGACAGGCAAACTCTGGTTCTGGTGGTTGGCGCATGTGATATGGACGACTCTTCTCGGCTCTTCAGAAATACACCCCACTAGAAGTAGAACTAGATCTCCACCTCCACCTCCATCTCTTCCACACCGACACACTTCGACAACAATACCGACAACACCACCACCACCACAACAAATAAACCACAACGCATGGCCCACCCATAGCAACAACTATACCTACTCCAACATGTCGTCCTTCCTCTTCTACCTCACCACCACAATCACCCTCCTCACTCTCCTCATCCACGCCCTCAACTTCCTCTCCCGCTCTCTCAACCTCCCCATCCTCTCCTTCTACTCCCGCAGCCTCGCTTCCTTCATCGCCCTGGCCCTCTGCGCAACCTACGGCACCGTCGCCTCCGCCTTTCTGTCCCTCTTCAACGCCGGCGGCCTGGGCCAATACTACACCGCGCGAGCCTTCAAATGGACCATGCTGCTCTTTACCGGCGTCTGGTTCGATATCCAAGACTCCGGTCCGCAGGACGAAGGAGGATGGTTAAAAACCACTCGTCCAGCAGTCTTTGTGGGAAACCATCAAACGGAATTGGACGTGTGCGTGTTGGGGCATGTGTTCCCGCCTTGGTGTGTGGTGACGGCGAAGAAGAGTCTGAAGTATACTCCGGTCTTGGGCTGGTTTATGACGTTGAGTCAGACCGTTTTTATCGAACGGAAATCGAGAACGCAGGCTTTTGCGGCTTTCGATGAGGCTGCGAAACAGATGGTGACACATAAACAGAGTGTGTTCATCTTTCCCGAGGGCACGAGATCTTATTACAGTCATCCGGATTTGTTGGCGTTCAAAAAGGGGGCGTTCCATTTGGCAATTCAGGCACAGGTACCGGTTGTGCCGATCGTGGTGGCGAACTATTCGAATGTGCTGGATGTGAAGCGGAAGAAGTTTGTGCCCGGGAGGATTCCTGTGAGGGTCTTGGAGCCTGTGAGTACGAAGGGCATGGGAAAAGAGGATGTGGATGCATTGATGGAGGACGTAAGGGGAAAGATGTTGCAGGCGCTGAGGGAGTTGCATGCGCAGGTTGTGAAGGACGGAGTGGCTGTGGAGACGGAGACAGCCTCTGAAGCCACGGGCACGGCGAGGGAAAATGGCGTGATTGATAATGTCAAGGAGAGAAAATTTATGAATGCTGCTGCATAGATGATGAAGTCTTGGACTGCATTCTTGGGACTGACGTGATGGGGGATGTCTGCTACATGGACTCATCGCTGTGGGAAGTACCCTGGCTTGTGAGCTCTTGGGAGTGCTTTGACACGGCAGACTGTTCTGTCCAAAGCTGGCTCCCTATACCTCGAGGAGATCGGTGGCCACTCTATTGCTTCTGCCTGCACTCCACTGGCATCACTAATCTTGCCACGCGGTCCTTCCTCCCTGCCTGATGCCCAATGGCGATGGTGCGGATCATCCATGTTGAAGTCAGTCAATGGGGCTGAAGAGACGGATTCTCCTTCCTCTCCCAGATTGGAAGATCGAATCTGCGCTGTGATACATCTCGCACAAAGACAAGCTACAGTGTACATGGCTAGCTCCTCGTCTGACGGAAACCCGATGCTGGTCCTTCAGAAGGACATGGTGATGGTTCCACAAGCTTGCGAGGAGAAGGCACCCGCAGCCATCGGATTCGCTGTTGTACATAGGTAGGTAGGTAAGGGATGATGCAATGGCCTTTTGGTGTCTGTCTCTGTCGCATCGCTTCTACCCTCAGCGGGAACTTCTTTCTACCTTAGGCTCACATGATGTTCCACGGGATTGGAAGATAGAGCGTGGGTCATCGAAAGGAGTAAGCGGCTTCCAATATCTGGACTACCTACCTATATGTACCTATCATGCATGGGCCCGACTGCTAGCTCATCGGACTGCCAGCTCATACCTTTCACTGCGAGGAGCGATCGCATCGAGAGAGAAGGAGACTCGATCCGATACCGCTTATATCAAAGCGAACATAACGTTAGCTGATTGTACAGTCTACTTACTTTACTGGTTTAGTGGTATTCGGTGGTTAATGAAAAAACTCAGTCTGCAGTGGCGATCAACGAGATTGATTGCCAATGGCCAATGAGAATTTTGGGCCGTTCTACATACAAGCTGGTAGCTTTGCTATATGCTGCTCTGGCGCTGTGGCTTTGCTATATGTCGCTCTGGCTCCAACTCTTTTGGGAGCCCCGGTGTTGGTACGGAACGAAAGACGCAATTCTCAGAGATCTTTACGGACCACCTTTTCGTAGCGACGAGCGAGGCGCGCTGCGCGTCAGGAAGGACAGCTAACCCATATATCTCTTCAAGCGCGAAAGATCGTCTTCTCCAAGACTACTGTACATCCTCTTGCTGGTGATGGGGCGCGGTGCCAGGCCTTCCGACAGGTATGTCGACATCAACCTCGAAGTCACCTCGAAGGCGAACGGTGCGACCTTGCGCACAGTCTCCTGGAACTTGGTCTCCTTCCCCGTGAACAGCTCCTTAGCATGCATCACCGCAACATCCGCGGCAATCTTAAACAGCGCCTTCTTAGAATCAGGCGACGTGACAGCCATCTCCATGATGGCATCAGCAAACGCATCGCCTCGCCAATTCTCCGTGAGAACCGCACGTTTTGCAAACTTCGCCTCAGCGAGCTGACACAGATCCAGCAACCCGTACTTGTCGCCGATGGTATGCACGAGAACGTTAAACAGAATCGGAGGAGCTTTGCGCTCGCTGTCGAAATACGCGAAACCTTTGGACTCGTCGTAATCGGCCGTGTAAATGTATTCCAGAAGCGCATGGACCGCGCCCTTCTTGTCTTCGGGCAAGTCTATCACGTTGCTGGATGCCTCCTGGAGGGGTTACAGGTCACTTGTTAGTTAGGTAGTCTCAAGAGCAATTCCTCGTCGAGAAAATCCCACGACTCTGAGAGGGAGCGCCAGCGACAACAGCCTCCTGTCTGTGTACCACCAACTTTCTAACTGTAAAGGGGTCCGGGAGACGTGCCTTGAAATTCTTACAGCAAGCCTCAAAAAAGCCCGACGCGAGACACACGATAGCCTCTTTGTGTACGCGCCACTTGGAGCCATTGCAGGTGATGGCCAGATCGCTGTGCTTCCCCGTAGACCACAATCTGCCGCCAAAAGGTCAGGGAGATCTTGCGTGCTGTATACAGGAGCTGAGATCTGCTCGCTTCTTCCCCGACTCTTCATCAACAAACGTACTTTTCGAGTCTGTCCAATGCGGGCTTGAAGGCTTTGGGTCTGGCGCCGGGCGATGCGTTGACGGTGTTCGCCATGTTCGTGGGGGTGGTTTGTCGGTGTTAAACTGTTAAGAAGAAGTTGGAAGAACTCGCGCTTGCAACGCTAGTTAGTAGGTGGGGCTGCACTGCAAGTGAAGTTGCGTCGTCTCAGCCCGGAAGAAGAACAAAAGAAACAACTACAAATAGGTAACACATATCAGACAGACAGTGAAGCCGGGAGTGGGAGAGTACCTTACCTAGGTATCGAGACTTGCAACAAAGATCTTCATACTTTATCCATCCAGTCTATACAACGGTATCGAGTCCTTCAAAATGATGGTATCAATATCTCGAACTTTCTACATCCTGGAATCGATACTAAACAACTCGCTGGAATGTCTCGCTATATACGCTATGCGAAGGGAAGCTTGGAAGCGCGTATAGACAAGACAATGCAGATAAAACATCTGAAACCCGATTTTAGGTCGTGAATGCAGGCAGGTGGATAGAGGAGACGTCAATCAGCAAATAAAGCTGCCTGCATGTGCACAACTTTTCACTTCCCCAGTCCACGTCTTTCTTTTTTGGGGAGGAGGGAGAAACACATGTTGAAGATAAAACATGAACTTTTCCTCTACTCAAATTCCTATACATTTTCCACACAAACCTTTTACAAAACAACCTTAATCGTTCTCGCCACACTAGGCACTCCATTCGCATTGACCGCGAACAAATACCACGCGCCAGGAATCAGCACACCAGGATCATTCGGCAGCACCATCGTCCATCGATTCGACCCACTCGACTTGGTGGCAGTCAGCGGAACACGTCTCTGATCAGAATTGATCGAATGCGTCGCCGAGCCGATTCGCACGAGAGAGAACGTCGTAGCGGAGGTGGAGCTCATCATTGTCACAGTGAGAGTCGAGCCGACGCGGGGAGAAGTGGTTGAGACAGCAGTAATAACAGGGCGGGAAGCAGCTGCTCCTGTGGAAGTGAAGAGGTAGGGTGGAGAGAAAATTTGGCCGTCGGCGTGGTCGACTTGTTTGTCGCAGTAGGCTTCTGAGCCTCCGGGGCCTCCTACGTAGCAGAGTCCGCCGCCGCCGGACCAGACGCGGCCGTCCGGGAGGAGGAGGGATGTGCTGTGGTAGTTGCGGGAGACGGATTCCGGGGCCATTTTGGTCCAGCGTTTGGTGGTTGGGGAGAAGAGCTCGGGCGTCCAGATGCTAGCTGTGTCGGTGAAGACTATGCTGCGCTTTTGACCGCCTGTGACGAGGACTGTGCCGTCGGGGAGGACTACGCCGTTGGCGAAGCCGCGTGGCCAGGACATGTCTGCGACACGTTCGATGGTCGAAGGCTGGTTGGGGTCGGTGATGGTGGTGATGTGGGTCATGGTGGTGGCTGGGCTGTTGGTGTAGTCGGTACTGCCACCGGTGGAGAGGATTTTGCCGACATCGTACATGACGTTGACGCCGCACATTTGGTCGTCGGCGCCAGGACGTGTGCCTGCTTTGACGACAGAGCCGGAGCCGGAGGTGCCATACCAGTTCTGCTGCGGAGATGGTCCTGCTTGGAACACGGTTCCGTTCTTCCAGCCAAACAACCAAGCGTGGTTGTCTGTGCGCCAATCGCCTTCGGCGTCGCTCGTGAGCATCGGCGTGACATCTGCACCGGGAAGAAGAGTCCAGGTGTTCGTTTTGGGATCGTAGACCTCGCCGACTTTGCCTCCTCGGGGGCCAGAGTAGGAGCCGCCGATGGTAAAGACGCGGCCGTCGGACAGAGTAGTGGAAGTCTGGTAGCCGCGAGGGATCTTCATGTCTGGACCACGAGAGAAGCTGTTCGAGACGGGGTCGTAGAGGGAGGTGACAGCTGCGTTGGACCCGCCTGTAATGACGATACGGCCATCTTCGAGGGCGCTAATACCAGGGCAGAACATGTCGTGCTGTGTGTTTGCTACTGTCCGCTGAGAGACTGCGCCAGTCTTGAAGTTGTAGTCGGCAAATTCTGCGTATCGTTTGTTAGCCTGGACTCAGGGGAAGTCTCATCAGCATGGATTGGTCATATACGTACGGGTGTAACCTGGATCGCCACCAAACGTGTCCTCGCCCCATGCAGAGAAGACGAGCATACGGGAGGACTCTGGATATTCCGGGACGACATATGCCGCGACTGGTATGACTGGGAGGCGAACGAAGTCGGTCCATCGACCCTGAGTGGCAGGATTGTAAGTGGTGATCACTTGGATGACATCGAATTGCCTGTTGAGTGCCCACGTCTGCGTTGCATCGTTGGCGGTATCCTTGATGTGGCAAATTTGCCCGACGCTGTCCCAAACCGCCTTCGTACAGCCAGCGATGGCTCCACACCGCGTAGCACAGGCGTTTTGCGTGGTGACGCCTTGGATCTGCTGAGCCGATGGTCCGCGATAGTCCGTGTCTGGGCAGATCTGATATCTCGTGCCACTCGGGGAGGTGTAAGTACCCGTCGTGAAGGGGCACACGGAGATGACGGTGCCTTCTGCGAGGGGGTTGTTGAGCCGTATCACGTCGAAACGGCCATCGGCGACCCAGTTGAGGCCGGCGTTCTTGTCCTTGATATGACAATCCTTGGTCTGGGTATCATACACGGCTTGAACACACCTCCCGTCTCCATCACAGCGCGCTGCACATGCTTGCACGGAGGCGATGTTGTTCAAGATCTGCACAGAAGCTCCTTGCAGGTCCGTATCCGAGCATATGGCAAATTTGGAGCCAGTTGTTCCTGTATAAGCGGTCTCGGCAGATGGACATTTGTCCAGTCCTAGTGCCAGTCTCCAGTAGAGTAGAAAGGCAGAAGCCTTGATCACCCTGAAGGTCAACATGCTTCTTGGAAGTAAGGAGTGTAAGAAGAGAATTGGAAGAGCATAGCCAGCAAACCTCCGTTACCTCACCTCTAGCTAAGTATGATTTCCATTGACCGTTGATGACAGTGGGACCGAAGACGAACACGGTAGTTCTCGGTCTTGTCTTGCTTAGCCTTGACCAGACTTTCTCGTCGTCTATGGCGAAGCACATGTAGTCGGCGCCATGACAGCGCCGACCCTCCCCGCCTCTTGACTCGTGATACTTCCACTACGATATGTGCCAGCCAGTATAGAGGGTGTCGAATAATGCATACGGGAAACCGCACCGAAGCAGAAGAAACGACCCGTCATTCATAGTAGAGTAGAAGAGTATCGCAAGTCGCTCCATATGGGCATCATATCATCTTCGGGTAAGATGTAGGTACCTGTTCCGCGCATAATGGACAAACACACCCACCCGGCCTGTACCTGTATACATGAAGTCGGCATAGTCGTCCATGCCGAGCGCCCTCCCGGATTTATTACTTGGCATGTGACTGTGAGGCTGTGCCAAAGAAGAAGGATCCAAATAAGGAATCCGTGAAGAAATAGAAATACGGGCTTCAAAAAAACCTGTTGAATTCTCTTGGCTAGACTACGGCGGATTTTTAGTACCCTGTCTGCAACAACTCAAGTGTGGAT
>AWYF02002655.1:0-18598 GCA_000504405.2 Mycosphaerella sp. Ston1
TACCGAGTATTAAGCACGACGGACTTCCCTTATAAGCTAATATCGTCTCGTCCGTCGCTTAATAAAGCTATACTAACTTCGACATAGCACGCCTCGCCGTAGGACTAGCGCGAATGCTCGCAGTATCTAGTCGATCGAGTTAGATACTCCGCTGCTACGGCTAATAGTATAGCCTATAGTACGGCCAATAAGGCCTTCCGCCCTTAATCGGTTACCTAGTCTCGACTCTAACGCGACGTTTAGCCGTAATAATAAGACTCCTAGCTCCGATAATAATGCTGCTTCTGCTTCTACTTCTGCTACTGCTCCTCCTACGCTAAGGGGTCCGAAGAAGGGCAGCTATAACAAGGGCACTATATTCCGGATGCCTGAGAATAATAGTAGCGAAAGCTACTATAGCATATCTGTCCGCTAAGATGCCTTTAATACTATTAAGAACCCGGATCGCAGAATAGCTTTAGTTTATATTAGTCGTATTAAAGAGACAGATAAAAGCGAGCCGCGTCGGCTACGCTGTGCTCGTTGCGAAGAGAAGGGCTACTATCTATGCCTTATATATATAGCAGCTGCTAAGAAGGTATACCGTATAAAGCGCTGCTCTCGCTATATATATAATAGCAAGCTATACTAGTAGATAGTTAGCAATACCTCGAGTTAAAAGGGCTCGTCTACTACTTACCCTAGCTATACTTTTCTACATTTGGCCGCAATAGCGACAGCGAGCTAGCGACAGCAAATATAGGCAAAGACTTAGTATAGCGGACTATTAGAATAACCGTAGCAACAATATACTAAAAGGAGGTCGTAAACGGATAAGTGCATTACGAGTTCTAATCGATTAGGGGTAGCGGAATTTATAAATATTCAGTCCGAGCTAAAAACGCGATTGCCGTAGTCTTTAGCCGAATTACCTATAACAATCGAGTACATATCTCTATCTTCTGATTAGCTTACGATTATTAGCGCCTGCTTATACACTTCTTCTCTCTGTATGCCGTATAATCGCCGCGGAGGTATATTAAGGAAAGGCTACTATACGATTAGTATATGTCTGTTTACGCCTAAATTAAATAGGTAGTATAATATTATAATTGCGAGAGTTCTATTCGTAGCACCGTAGTGCTATATCGTTCTAATATTGCAGAAGAAAAGAGAAACCGAACTTATCGCTAAATATAGTAAAAAATGCCGAAATAGCTACTCGTCGTTGCGGCGCTTCTTTAGCAGCAGCTGCAGAGCCGGAGTAGACTCGGCCTCGGCTAGCATGTCTATATCTTTAGCCTTTTATACTATTAGTATATAGTCCTATACCGTTAATATTATATAATACCTTGCGCTTGCTACGACTACGAGAGGTTGCACTAGGGTGCAGAACGGCAAAGTCGTCGCGCTCGAGATCGTCGTCAAATTAAGCAGAGAGCCTAGAAGAATTAGTAAGGTACTATACGAGCTATAATAGCTTAAGGCTACGAAGCCTCGAGGAGTAAAGACTTACGGATATTCGTCGTACGCATCTTTTAGCTTATTATAAGCATTCTTATCCTTACTACGCTTTATCTTCTTATCGGCCTATAGGCATATAGTAGCCTTTGCACACAGTCGCGAGAAAATCCCTGTATCTATTAATATATAGCCGGATACTATTAGTGCCTAATAGATAAATCAATTATATTACTTATACTAGCAGAACGCTTTTCCCTACTCCTTAGAGTCTCTTACCGAAAGGAAGCCCTTTATATAGTAAAATCTATCGATGTATTAGCCTCTCAAATATAATACCTATATAAACAAGGTTAATTGTTATAATATATATACAGAAAAGAACTGCACGCTATCTTTATTATTATTAAAGATCTTAGCGAACTTTATCGCTGCTTGCAGAAAGGTATATATACGAAGCATAGGAGATTCTTCGATCTGCTCGGCGACATATTTCTGTATATAAATATTAGATATAAAGAGGGATTTAGAAGCAATAGACTTACTCTAACTCTCTTTAATATATTAAACTTATGTCCCTTCGTATTTATATATATATTCTAAGCATATGCATATATTAGCGAATATAGGTTAATATCTTGACTATATGCCTACTTAATTATAGTATCTTTACCCTTATAGGTAGCAGTCTCGAAATAGCGCTATCGCAGCGCGTACTCGAGCTTCGCCTTACTCGAGATATCCTTCTCGATCTCGGACACTTGCTTAGCATTTAGCTCTATAAGCCTCCCTAGCGAAATGCGCGTAGCAGGGTTCGCCCGAAGGGCACGTAGGCGCGATCGCTCCTACGGAGCCGTTAGTTATAAGACTAAGTACTTAAATCTATATAAGATAAGTGTTAAAGGGATAGAGGGAACGATATAAAATCCCGTAGACTCTTCGTAGATTGCTAGTCTGAAACCTAGTCTCGTATCTTAATAGCAATATAGTCGATATAGTTAAAGCTCGAGCTAATATATATATATTAAGGTATACAGAGTATGTCTATATATATTGAATATACAGTTATTACCTCGTACCGAAACTTGTATAGGCTAAGAGCCCCTCTCGCTCTTATTTTCAGATATAGTCGTAGCGTAGCTACTAGTTAAATAAATAGAAGGAAAAATTTGCGTTCTTAGGAGATAGAAGAGCAACGAATAATAGCTTAACTATAGTATATATAGACGATATAAAGTCGAAGTTTTATAATATAAAGTCAAAGTTTCGCTGCGGAGGAGCCCCGCTTTTCGACTTAGTATACTAAGCAAAACGCTAGCAATACCGAATATATCTAACTATATATTCGATCGATACGAAACATAGATTAATCGACTCGGAATAGTCGGTTTAATATAGTTAGGACTTGTTTCAAGTCTATATATTATAGTATAACTATTATATATAGCTAATTCTACTATAGAATTAGGTTCTACTATTTGTACGGACTAACGAGTAATACACCGCGAATCGCTGCAATAAAACAGCTGTTCAATTGATTTAATAGTGTCTATATAGTAGATATATAACAGCAGTATATAAGATTAACCGGAGATATATATTACAGTTAGAAGCGGCTTCTATAGTACAGAGCATCTTAACGAGGTTACTACTGTTCCACGAGACTACATCCCCGCGTTAAGGTATATAGGTAAGGTATACTCACTACATGTAGTAGAAATAGGAAGGTGCAACAAGTCTGGTACATTCAAATCTGTACATGTCCGGAGTAGAGTTTGTTTGAATATGAAACCAAACGCGACGGGACGATCAAACCCGCAAGCGAACACGAAACCTGAACTGTCACACCACGCCAACGTCACTACACTACACTACGGAGTACTACGGGCATTATTCAATATTGACATTGTAAACTGTAGTGATAGTGATGGTGATAAGTAATAGTTCTACTGTATGGGCGACAAGTGATGAGCAGTATACTATGTACCCACCTGATTGTTCTACATATGTCTAAGGAGGGAGGAAATGGTAGGATATCGAACTACTAGAACAGTAAAACTACGTCAGCAGCGAAGGAATAATAAATGGAGCTTGTGACCTGGCAAGGGTTGTTGCGTTTCCAACACCGCTGGCTGCGACAACTTTACAACGACATCCCCAACAGCCTCTGAGGCACACTCGAGACGCAATATCAGCATCAGCACTAACAGCACGCCGCCGATCTCCATGGAGCCAGTCGCCCTCCCCCACTGATTTAGTTGGCAGCCTCATCTCCATCTCCATCTGGGCACGTTTGGTAGAGGGATACCTGTCCACCCACGAGTGCTGTGCGAGGTAGTCTCCCAACCTTGCCTGATGCTGCTGCGTGACCGTGTCAGCCTGTGATGCCACTGCCAGACCAGCTTCCTCTCCCCAGCAGCATTCCTCCTCATCTTGCTCCGCCTCATCCTCCTCCTCCTCCCGCCATATCACCACGCAATTCCTCCACGCCGCTGATTTCCGAGCGCCAACGAAAAGACCTGCGGGACGTCGAAGCAACGCCCTCGGCATCGGTAGGCGATAGTGACGGAAAGAGTCTGAAGAGGCGGCTGCTTGACCTCGCGCGCAGGAAGCAGGACGTTGAGGACGACACGCAGACCATGGAGGCAGCCAACGCGACCGCCTTCGAGACGGCTGCTAGTGCGGCCAATGTGCACACTACAGCGCCATTGGGACAGCAGAAGGTGGCAGACGCCTCCCACACGCCGCGAGCACAGCGCACTCCCGTCTCTCCCTCGCGTCTGCCCTACCGTTCCGCCCTCTCCGCATCGCCCTCACGCTTGCGATCCACCTCACCCAGGCTGCACAGCCCAGCTTCTTCGGAGATCTTCGAACGCAACGTGCAGGAGCCCATACCAACATCGACGTTAGGCAGCGAGCTTACTGACGCGCACATCCCCGCGCATGTCATGACAGAAGATGATATACCGCCCGCGCTCGATGCCTCAGCCGAAGCCATCACTAGCAAGTCTTTGAACCCTGATCAAGTCGAGATTGTGATGTCGACTGCTCACCAGCCGGCCGCAGCTAGCGTGCTGGAAGGGACTTTTGCGGACTTGAGTTCCCTCCACTCTCCCTTGCGACATGATGCTTCGCTCGATTCAGAGCCAGCTTCGAGCTTGCAT
Organism: Mycosphaerella sp. Ston1; assembly: GCA_000504405.2. Taxonomy (NCBI): domain Eukaryota; kingdom Fungi; phylum Ascomycota; class Dothideomycetes; order Mycosphaerellales; family Mycosphaerellaceae; genus Mycosphaerella; species Mycosphaerella sp. Ston1. The sequence continues at coordinate 4,605 of AWYF02002655.1, forward strand.
GCATCCAGTATACTGCCGAGCCTCGAAGATGACGTGGCAAGCAATTATGGCCAACTCGATCCCAACGATGTTCGACGCTTGAGTTTCATCTCATTCAAAGACATCGTTCACAGCGAGCAGCAACAGCAGCAACAGCAGCACATGGCTGGCTCCGCGCTGGGAGAGATTGGCAACCGGGATTCTCTTCATATTGGTGGCCACTCTTTTAGCAGCTCAATCAACGAACGTGCGGCATCTCCCTTACGATCGCCTCGATCTCCCACGTCTTCGCATAGCCAGACGGTTGCATCGAGCGGTCTCGCAACACCTCCACCTGGCGGAAACATTGTAAACCCGTCCGTCGAGCAGTCTCCGGTCAGATTCGGCAGTCCCGGAAGCCTCCATGGGGCTGGACATGGAGAATTGACCATTGAGACTATGCGGCAGAGTATCAGAAAGACTGCAAGCGGCGATCTGAGTAGTGTAAGACATAGAGATGGTAGCGATGGCCATAGGGGCGCGGGGATGAGTCCCGTGAGTGACGAGAATGATCTGATAAGACAGGCACAAAGCAGGAGTCGGACGAATTCATAGCACCTGCCTGGTGCGGTAGTATCAAGAGTGCGAGGTTGATGAGACCACAGGCTGGCAGAACGCCACAGCTCGGAAATATCGATGAGAGTGCTGGGAGAAGGACGAGCTCCTGACCTTTTCTTTTTCTCACTGGCGCAGGCTGGTTCAATTTCCCGCTATGGGCATGGATATTTTCTTCTAAGCCAGTACCTTCCCTTCAACATGCCCGTAGGCCACTCATATCTTAAATCTGATGCTTCCCCTTTGTTCTTTTGATTCCTCAATTCTGCAGAAAACGCAGCCTTTGTTTTCACAATTAGCACTTGAAATTGTGAGAGGCCCGTGACGGATTTTCTCTACACCCGTCGGGTAGGCTTCCATTCTACACAATAGATGGCAGCTCAAACCAGCTTTTGTGCTAAAGGGAATGAAACTTGTGCATGCATACGTTGTCGCAGCAAGGACAGCATGTACCTACCTCCGCATGCCTCAGGTACCTACCTACCTTTACTTTGCAAGTTAATTGCCTGTCAGACGACTCGCGCTTCACGCGGCCAACTCTGTCTGTCGGCACTCGAGTCAGATGGACGTGGAGAGGAGAGGCATTACCTTATTTTTTGCGACGTGCGGACATTCCGTAACATTTCACCCCCACAGGCTATAGCGGGGGTTCGATGGGATGGATGGCTTTGAGGATCAGTCTTCACAGCACAGCGTCAGGTACAGAAAGGTCCAATAGTGCTGAGCTGCAATCCTACAGACCTAGCGATGGACCATTACTCGGCTGCTTCTGTACCTGTAAGTCTGACTCGCAAGCATTGAGCTAGACGTTCGAAGTGTGCAATGCGATATGCAGTCGGAGACAATGCGCACACAGCGCTGGTGCTGGGGAACGTTCTTCACAAAGTCAGTCGTGTGCAGCCCCGTGACCATCAGGCACCAGTAGTAGGTAGCAGTAGCAGATATGTGGATTCGTTTCTTCATTATCGTAAGTATTGCAAGACGCGTTTTACAAAGCAGTCGTGCTTTGATGGATGGAGAGACGCACGCGAGCTGTTGCGCCTCTGACATCACGAGGAGTCAAGCTGGCGCTGGACCGCTGGTGTTGTGCAGCCTGTGCTTCCACTCGTTGAAAGGGTCAAGAGCTGTTAAGCTGAAACGGTGCCCAGCGCTGGCGTGCTGGCGTGCTGAACTCGCTGGCTTTTAATTCACCACATTGTCATGCCGGGGCCGGACTTGGACAAGCCGTACCGTGGTACAGTTCCAGGCACATCGGGTATCGTTATTCTTCGTTGTGAAAATGTGTAGCCTTCCCGTCTCCTACATGCAGAAGTAAGGTACTGTAGTCTGTAGGTTTAACAAGCTTCAACAACAGTGGCAATCGGGCTGGACGCGAGGAAGACGGCAAGTCCCATGCCAGCGTGAGGTCAGAGTGTGGCTGATCATTGGGTTGGGCTCTCATACAGTACAGAGTACATACCGTACAGGCCGTCGGGACCTTTACCTCCTAGTTCGTGTCTTGGACTTGGCCGGACAGCGATATTCTCGCTGGCGGTGGTGGCCGCGGCGGCGGTGGTGTTACTACCTGTATCGTTCTTCTTCTTTTCCTTTTCCTGCTTCTTCTGGGGCTGCAGGGCTCATCTAGTTTTCGTAGACCGTATATCTTGGACGGACGATTTTTTCGTTGGGCTGGAAGGCCGGTAGGCAGGTAGTTGTAGTCACCTTTTAGTTGGTAGTGACTTGTTGCAATGATGCCGTTTCAAACGATCGTCCCGTTAGCCCCACGCCTGGTGAGGACAATGGCTGCAAGGCTGCGTGGCGGCGACGGTTGACCACTGCTGCTCTACTTGTTGCCCACCACGACTCGGCGAAGGTGTCACGGTCCTGTCACTCTCTGTGCAGCCATTTCGCTCGGTCGTGGAAGACAGAACAGTGCAGAGGGTGTCTACATACCTACCTGTACCTTACATACCTTACCTTACCTTACCGTACCTACTCTGATACCGCTCCGCTTTCGTTACACAGTCAATCATTGCCCCCTTACCTACCATTGAGAGTGGACGCTACATCACACTTGCTGCTGCTGCTGCTGCTGCTGTTGCTGCTGCCGGCACACCGCGCCGCGCCTCGCCTCGCCTCGCCTCGCCGCCTAGACCCGCCGCGTGCGACATGCGAAACTGTCGACGGAAGCCGCTGCTGGAGTGTTCGAGCCTCAGGACGTCGGAGTCGAAGGCCGCAGACATAATAGACGGCCCCAACATCCCTCCCTCATCATGAGTGATAAGTCGTCTCGGCGACGGAGTGGGGCGTGGAGTTCGGATGTGTTGGAGCAGGACAAGCCGCGCAGCAAGAATCGCTGGGGCAGGGAGAAGCATAGAACTACTACTATCAAGGATGATGGAGACAGACCGCCCAAGTCTCCCATGTCCACCAGCGGTACGCAGACTGAGGCTAAGACCACCACCCCCTCCACCAGCACCAGCACCGGCACCAGCACCACCAGCACCACTACTAGCACCGCCACCAGCAGGGCCGTCAGCAGACGGCCCTCAATGGGTCTGCGTCAAGGTAGCACTGCAGTCAACAGCAGTGGAACGCAGACCATTCGGGCGGTAACACCCGAGAACGAGCCCACGGGAAGGGGGGTTTCAATGGACCACAATGACCACAATGACCGGAATGGCAACGGCAATCTCCCTGTCAACACTATGAACTCGACGAATTTCGAGCAGGTCTTCATTCCGCACACGACGACCACGATTGTGGGCGGGGCAGCAGCGCGCGACAGCCCGGGAGCCTCCTCGAGCAGAAGCAGACGCCGCGTCGACCGCGACAGGGACCCAGATCGCAGCCACACCATCAGTCCGGCCAGCAGCAGGAACGGCAGTGTGAACACCTCCAACACCTCCTTTCTCGCACGTAGCGGCAGCGGCAGTAAGAGCAATGGACAGCACACACAGGGCATCATGGCAGAAAGTGAGATGTCTCAACGTCCGCGCACGAGCACCAGTGCGAGCGAAGATCGTCGAAGAGGCTATGGAGACTCGTCGCTCAATGCGAAAATTAAGCAACGGGTCGGCAGTGTGCAGTCGCCATCTTCGCCCATAGGTGGAGCGGAGTATCTGGCTTCAGTGCCTGCACCGACAGAGCCTCTCACAGCGCCCTCTGTTTCGTCGCTCGGCTCGCCTGTTGCCTCACCTTCCCACACACCGCAGGGCCACCGCTCCATCTCACCCGTCTCCACCAGCACGGCCGACTCGATAACATCGGCTCTGCCGAGTGCGAATGTGAGACGCATTCTCCATTTGGCGAAGACCTTGAATGGCAGAATGAGTGGCAACGTCATCTTCCGTCGCGGCCATGGAAACCCATGGAGTCAAAGCTATTGCTACATCCACGAAGAAAGTGGCAGTCTGATGTATGAATCGAGAGGCAGCGAGGGCGCACACAAGACACTGATCCCTGAATTGCGAGGCTCATCTGTGAGATCGAATCTGGATGGAGACATGCCATACCTCGAGGTGACATTTTTAGATCGGCCAGACGAAGTTCATATTAAGCTGCAGACACAATCTGACTTCGATGCCTGGTACGCGGCTCTGTTGCACTGGACACCAAGAGACTCGAGTTCCGTCAGCAGTAATGAGCCTCGTCCGAATGCTGACAGCACAAGGTCATCGACAATATCCGAACACACCAAGCGAAGAGCTTCTGTAAACAACCCTGTCAGTCCGACGACTAGAGATCGTGCTGCTAGCAATAGGAGTCACAGAAGCGATCGCCGAAAATCCGTCATAACCGCCCAGCCCAAGGAAAACCCTGTCATCAAGATTGGCAAGATGATTTACTGGGATACCAACATTGGGCATAACAGCTCGAGCGCCTCTGGACTTGGGCAACCGTCGTCGAGCAGGCCAAAATCCAATAGGATGCAAAGCGTGGGCTCGCGCAGATGGAGACGTATCAGTGGGCAACTGCGCGAAAATGGTGAGCTGAAGCTTCACTCCGACGCTGACAACTCTTTGATCTCGGTGGTACAGCTGAGTCAATTGAGTCGATGCGCGATACAGCGACTGGACTCGAGCGTTCTGGACAACGAATTCTGCATTGCTATATACCCACAGTACACGGCAAGCTACACCAACACCCAGCCAGGATTCATTCGACCAATCTTCTTGAGTTTGGAGAATCGCGTGCTTTACGAAGTTTGGTTCGTACTGTTACGTGCCTTCACGATGCCTTCCATATATGGACCACGCATCGATGCAGAGCACGAAACTGGCAACCAAGGCTCAAACAGAGACCTCGAAAGCATGATAGCAACAAGCACGACTTATACTTTCCGGATGGAACGGAGCTTGAGCGTCAGGGTTGTAGAAGCCAAAATGCAGTCTCCCAACGCAGTCGAAGCCAACTCAGGTCTTGGCAGTGGCTTCAGCAGACAACAGGCCCATGGGCATGGTTACTATGCAGAGGTACTCCTAGATAACGAGACCAGAGGCAAGACTGTCGTGAAATACGAAGGTCTGAATCCATTGTGGGGTGAAAGTTTCGAGTTTCAGGATCTACCACCTGTACTTAACAATGCGAGCGTGATCATCAAACGGCGGCCGCCTGAGCAGGAGCATTCCAAACAGGACAGCAGACACAAAGCGCACGACACATACGGCGAAGAGCAAGGTGGATTCACAAGTCTGGCCTATGACCACAACTGCGGCAAGGTGGAAATCCAGATGGAGGAGCTCGAGCCTGAGAAGGAGGTTGAGAAATGGTGGCCAGTGACGAACATGCATGGACAGCATGTGGGCGAAGTACTGATCAAAGTTCGTGCTGACGAAGGCATCATTCTCATGGCGCGCGACTATCAGCAGCTGAGTGAATTATTGCACCGGTTCTCGAATGGCTTAACACTACAGATCGCCCAGATGATACCCAGTGAGTTGAAGAGGCTCAGCGATAGCCTGCTCAGTATATTCCAGGTATCTGGAAAGGCCGGTGATTGGCTCATGGCATTGGTCGAGGAGGAGATTGATGGCAGTCACAAGGAGACGCCAATTACGAAACTGAGATACAGCAGACGTGTTGGCTCAGAAAGCAGCGGCGACCCGCTTGGCACTGGAGGTCCCAACAGTGATCGCGAGCTGGTCGTGCGGGATCTCAACAAGAACGCGACTCTTGAAGCAAACTTGCTATTCAGAGGCAACACGCTGCTGACTAAGAGCTTAGATACCCACATGCGACGTGTGGGCAACGAGTATCTGGAAGGGTCACTCGCTGCCAAGCTCCAGGAGATCAATGATAAGGATTTGGACTGCGAAGTGGACCCAAACCGTGTTGGCTCACCTCAGGATGTGGACCGGAACTGGAGAAGACTGTTACTCTTCACGCAAGAAGTCTGGAAAGGTATCGTGGCACACAGACACAGGTGCCCGATCGAACTCAGGGTGATATTCCGACACATTCGCGCGTGCGCAGAAGACCGATACGGAGACTTTTTGCGGACTGTCAGCTACAGCAGCGTCTCCGGGTTCTTGTTCCTCCGATTCTTCTGCCCTGCTGTGCTGAACCCCAAGCTATTCGGACTTCTTACTGGTGAGTTGCATAATACCGCCATGGCGTTGCGTCAAGCTAACACTATTGCAGATGACATCAAGCCTCGCGCACGCCGCGCCTTCACTCTGATTGCGAAGTCACTGCAGACGATGGCGAATATGGCGTCCTTCGGCACCAAGGAGCCGTGGATGGAGCCCATGAACGCGTTTCTTATCCAACATCGCGAGGGCTTCAAGACCTTTATCGACGACATTTGCCATGTCCCGACGCCGATTTCAGGCAGTAGCTTTCCCAATTCAGGAGGGTCGCCAACCTGGCCTTCCGACATCGTGAGCACTGAACGACACCTGAGCTACACCACGCCCATGACCATCATGCAACGACTGCCACCCAGCAGTCGAGAAGGCTTCCCGAGCTTGCCATATCTCATTGATCAAGCCAGGTCTTTTGCGGACCTGATCCACCTCTGGCTTGAAGCATTGGCGGCACTATCAAGCAGCCATGATTCAGCAGCATTGCCAGGAAAGACACATAGCGACATTGTCAACGCAATAAATGCCTCTGAGGGCGATCTCAGGGAATTTCACGAGCTCTGCGAAGAGCTTAATGCCCGGACACAAGAATGTCTCAATCGAGCGGAGCGCGCCGAGCGACCTGACAGTCCTGGTAGCTTCCAGTGGGAAGACGTGATCAACCAACTGCAGAAATCTCACGTACGGGGTCAACCAGTCAAACCAGGCCAGGACCCATTCGACGTTGTGGCAGATAGGATTGCTAATGATCCATCGATATTGCCAGACGATGCCAACCCAGCAATCGAAGCTACCCTTGCACAACTTCGGGGCGATCCTGCTCCCGAGGCCGTGTCGGATGATGATCTGGCGAAGAATGCATATGGTGAGCGCTACATGCCATCTGGTGACGCGACTGTACATGGCATGTCAAGGTCGCAAAGTGAGTATAATGTGCGGCCCGGATCGCACAGCTTGGACGGGAGTACGGTGGGTGGCAGCACCTTTTCAGGCGGAATGAAACGCGATTACCCGCAGAGCATCGGGTCACCCCATGCGTCTGTCAATGCAAGCATGAGCAACGTGTCTGGCATTTCGACTGCCGTGAACAGCGATACCGAGCGCCAGATGACGACTGCTTTGCCATGCTACCAGAGGGAAATCAGCCATAGAGAACGACGAGAGGCTGCCAAATTATTGATCCGGTCCCAGGTGGAAGCGGATCGAGTTCGAGACAAGGAGAAGAAAGAAAGGAAGACGAACAAGCTGATTCCTCCCGGTTTGCGAAAGAAGAAGGATAAGGATGTGCCATCACGAAGCGCTACCAGCACGCCATTGGAAGGGCAGTGGAAGGAAAATGGCATGATTTGATGAACTGGGTTGTGACACATTGGAATATGAGCGAGCATTGCGTTGTTGTGTCGTGAAATGCACGAACTGAGATACCTATTTTTTCTTGTCATGTTTCTACTGGAAAGGCGGAGGCAGGGAACGTCGGCTGAGACTTCATTTTGTTGTAACGTGTGATCAGGAAGATCCGATTGTGACGAAGGGGCGGCGGGGAAAGACATTATCAGCAGATGAAAGATAGACGGAGTGGTTCAATATCGTGGCCGACCAGATGTCAGATTTGTCTCTGCAGAAAGCGATAGCATCGATATATGAAGAGCGATTTGGCTGGAATACTACGATCGAGTGTGCGTCCATACGTGAGCCGCGCATATGCTATCTTCACCTTGCAGAATGAATAATCCCAGTATCGCTAGCCCTTACACCCAATATTGCATTAAAGCCCAAACCAACCCTTGCCTTCGCTACGTACATTCGTCTTTGTCCTGCGCCCCTACAGTACACTATATAAAATCGAGTTCCATTCTTGTCTCAAGTCCATCGCGATACCAGATACTACTACTGTATAGATACTAGATATTATACACGATACAAGATACACAGATGTGAACAAGGGGATAGGGAGGGAGAGAAAGTAGGGCGAGGCATGATGCTGACGAAGTATAATAAAGATTATAATAGATTCATTCAAGGTTGAGGTACCTTAACTTTTGTTGGTTGCAGGCCCAAAATAGTAGATAGGCAGCGCTGTGGGGGATAGGGGGCGCCAGCTGTTGGTGGATGCCTGGATGGGTAGTATGTACAGGCCCTGCGCGGAAGCTCGCTATGATCGCTGGAAATATTGTTGAATTGAACCAACATCACTACTTTGAGACCGATGGGGATGGAAAGATGGATGGTACCGGCCCCTGAACTCAATCGTTAGAATGAATACAGTAGTTACTGGGGACCTGGGGAGGAGGCTCGGTATGCCTGATATTGTTGGCGAAATGACGAAGCGTCTGAAACAATCCACAACGAAGCACATGTTCGTAACAATTTTCATTATTTCGTCTAGTCCATCGCTCATCTTGTCCGTCGTATTGACGTGACGCTTGAACGCTGGTCAATGTTAATAGCATGTCCCGAGCCATCTCAGCCGACGTACTGTTGCCTGAGAGCCAAATGCGCCGAACGCATCTGGCGGCAGTAGTAACAGCGTAATTGCTATGTATGTTGGAAGAAAGGGCACATCTACGCGAAGGCTTTGCTGAAGGCCTTGCGCTCCTTCGCCTTGCGGTCAGCAGCAGCCTTCTTGACAGCTACCAGTTCATTCTTGATGGCTTGGTCGTCAGGGGCCAGCTGCGCGGCTTCTTCGAGGAACTGTTGAGCGCCTTCTTCATCCTTGCATGCCTTCAATGCAACGCCCTTCCGGAAGAGTGTTTTTGCCTTTTCTGAATCCGAGATGGGCACTACGACTGCAGCCTTATCCGCAGAGTCGTATGATGCTCTGTACTTCCCCAGCTTGAATGACATCAACGAACTGTTGGTGTGCAGCGAGACCTTCAGCTTCGCAAGCTGTGAACCGAGCTCCGGTGGATCGCTATCGAGCGGCGCCGGGTACTCGTGCAGGTACCTGAGCGCTTTCTCATACTTTGACAACGCTAATTCGAGGTCACCGCTCTTGAATGCCTTGTTTCCCATCTCCTTCAAGTCTGTTACAATCTTTACGATCTCTATACCCTTCCAGTCCTCTCCTTCTCTCGACTGGTCGGCTGGGTAGTCCTCGTAGGTATCACCAGTGCTGTCTGGGGCCTTTCGTGTGAGCTCATCGACGTTCGTACCCTCCGGCAGCTCGCCACAGTCGTCAATAACGACTGCGTTCTCGGGCTTGTCGTTCGGTCCCACAGGAGTTTCCTCGACAGCACGAACGACGCTCTTGCCGGCAACAACCTCTCCAAACACGACGTGCTTTCCATCCAAATGCGGTGTTGGCACAGTCGTCACGAAGAACTGGCTGCCATTGGTGCCAGGTCCAGCATTCGCCATGCTCAGCAGGAATGGCTTCTCGTGCTTGAGCTGAAAGTTCTCATCATCAAACTTCTCGCCATAGATACTCTCGCCTCCTGTTCCGTTGTGAGCAGTGAAGTCACCACCTTGAATCATGAAGCTCTTGATGACACGATGAAAGCCCGAGCCTTTGTAATGAAGCGGAGCTTGAGACTTTGCACTCTTGCCCTTTTCGCCTGTGCAGAGAGCACGGAAGTTTTCGGCAGTCTTGGGCACAATATCGTTGTACAGTTCAAAGACAACTTTGCCGGCGGGCTTGCCGCCAATTGAGATGTCAAAGAAGACCTTGGGACGTGGAGCCATGGTGGATAGCGGTGGTGGATGCGGGATGAGGCAGTTCGGTGTGGTGGGATTGCGATGGTGATTCTGTCGACGAAGAAAGGTGGACGTTCAAGGAAGCTTTATGGTCTCTTCAAGTTGGCAGAGGAAGCAGTATCGTCTGAGGAGACGTGTTGTTTATAGAAGGAGTGAAAATTACGTGCAGTGGAAGCTGCCACCACCACGCGAGCTCTTTCTGGAACGTTCGTACGTCGAAGGGTCCATGGAATCTTGGCAATAGCTCTAGTGGGCTTCGTTCCTGCGTTCCTGCGCTAGTCAGAAGTGCAAGTGCACTGGCTACGGTACTGTATGGATCCATCATCATCAGCATCATAGTGCACTTGGTGCATGTGACAAGCCACTCATATACAAAGCTCCATGTCATCAGACAATAGACGCTAATAATGAGAAAAAAGGGAGGAGGCTGCTGATGAATCTATTCTAGGCCGACTCAAGTGCATACTATTCGAATCATATCTTTCTTCCAGGTCGTCGTAATAATCATCATCCATCGTCAATTCTCTATCGCCTAGGTGTTGCCACCTCCCATCTCTCCATATGTGTGTGTGTGCGTGTGTATATCTAGGCGGAACCGGCGTGAGCATGCTTCAACGGAGCTGGGTGATGCTCGACCGGGCTGCTTCCATTCGCACGGTAGGTCGGGTCCTTGTGGAGAATGTCGACTTCGTCGTCGTCAGAAGCCTCGGTCATCTTCTTGAAAGTGTCCCAGTTGGTCACGGCACCCAGAGCACGCTTCATGTGGGCATTCACAATCTGAAGGCCATAAACGTAGGATGCATTGACCCAGCCGAAGCCTTCAGTCGCCACACCCTTGAAGTCACCACCTTGATTGCCGTATTCTGCTGCGACCTTGTGCGGGTCAATCGGCCGTGTCACATCGTACTTTTCCACTACAACGCCATTGAAGTCGACGAATGCCTTCGTGACCATGTAGATCCAGCGATACGCAAGTCTCTGTGCTTCTTCCTCAAAGCCATAGCGCAGGAAACCAGTCCATGCTAGGATCTGTTGTGGAGCCCATCCAAATGGGTAGTCCCACTGACGATTGGGCCTGTGCACACCGACGGGACCGCGACTCTCTTCAGTACCAGACACAAGACCACCGTGAACTTCAAACTTGGGAAGAGCTTTGGCAACCATCACAGCTGCCTGCCTCGGGGTTGCCGCGCCTGCCCACATGGCCCAGAATGTGGTAGCACTTTCGTAACCAGTCTGCTTCTTCTTCACAGTATTGTAGTCGAAGAACATCCCCTTATCCTCGTCCCACATTAGGTCATTCATGATCTTGCGTCGCTTCTTGGCACGTCGATCCCAGGTCGAGGAAGTTTCAAAGTCTGCCTGACCGGGCGCGCGCCATTCCTTGGGAATATCGAGCTTGTCGCCGAAGAAAGCACGAATGGTACGTGCAATGTCGACTTCGTACTTGTACAAGCAAGAATTGGTGTCGACAGTCGCGAGATGAGCGGCGACCTTTTCCAAGCGGTAAGATGTATCGTGTCCAGACTCTCGAACAGCACGATCGTGGAGGAAGTATTCGTCAAGTTCGGGCTCAAAGACATGGCCGTAGTTGTATGCATGCACAAACTCCTTGAACGTCATCTTGTGTTTGTCGGCATATGGCTGGAGCACGTGCACAAAGTGAGAAGCCTCTGTCTCTGGTGGCACGCCGAGCCCTCCTGGAACATAACGTGATAGTCCAGACTCAGCGTCATAGCGGGGAGGCGACATCCACGTAGCGTAGTAGTCCTTGATCGCTGCCAGGATAGCGGTGCGAAGGAAGTCCAGGCTGTCGGGCTCGTGCTTGATGCGCTCGTAGACACGAAGAGCCATATCCGTGAGGAAAGGGGGTTGTGAGCGACGCAGGTAGTACGATCGATTGGCGTTCAAGATCTTGCCATAGTGTCGAATGCAAAAGCAAAAGTGCCTTACCATGGCTTTACAGAGGTCCTCCCGGTCGTTGATGAGCAGACCGAGAGTTTCCATGTAGCTATCCCATCCATACAACTCGTTGAACCGACCACCAGGTACCACGAACGGCAGTCCCTTGAAGTCTGGCTCGCCTTCGGGAGTGTCTGCGACGCGTTCCATCTCGATAGCGAGCAGGCCAGGAGCCTCATTCAAGTCACGAACATATTCATCATCATCCTGACCGCCCTCCTTCAGCCATTGAACGTCGAGGCGCATCTCAGGGTGTTGCCGGGCAATGCGAGTATAGTAGGCGTGCTGTTCGGGTGCACCTGGCGGGATGTATATGCGTGGGCGCGGGTCTGATGTCCAGTCCTTGGGGTCACGGGCTACGGCAGAAATGTTGGATCCATCAATACTTCTGGTGAGATTCGGCCAAAACTGGTCTCTGATGAGACGAGCAAGTCGGTTGACTGGGTTCTCATTCAGACGTGCCTCATCGAGTACGATCTGCTTGCGGCCGTACTTTTTGGCAAGTGTCATCTCTTGCAGCAAATTGCTGAGCATGTATGTGCCGCGCACATCGAAGCGCTTGTATCCTCCTGAGGCTGCGGTGCCTAGCTCGATGGTCTTAGGACCTTTATCGTCGATGGTGATCTGGACATTCCCGTCGGAGTCCTCACGTGAGAGCAGCGTCTTGAGGGTGTCGTCGACGTTGATGAGATAGCGACGGGGGGCATTACCCATCAGATCATGACTGAGCCGCCTGGATGGTGCGTTGTAATGTTCCGTGCCTACCTTATTGTGGCCGGGGTCGACCTACGGTAAAGCTGTCAGCATCCCATCCCTCGTTGCTGCTCAACAGCGTTTTATGCCGTCTCCACAGCACCAGTCGTAGCCCACGGGCGGCAGACAGGCGGACTGAAGCAAACTGGGGCAAGTGCAGTGCTTACAGCAGAGTATGTACGACTCTTCGCAACCTTTCTAGGGCCGTGGTCTGCGCCATAGTAGACATTGGAGGGAGCGTAGGGATCGAGATCGAGAGAGATATGCTCGTGGTGGTGTTCTTTCTCGTTGTGGACGTTGTTGTGGGGATCCTGCGTGGTGTGAATCGGCAAGGCAGATTTCTGCGCGCTCATGCTCCGCGACGACAACAGAAGTAGGTGTTTTGAGGGGGGAGGTTGTGCAAGAGAAGTTCGTGGCGCTCTAAGGAGGGGCTCGAGTAGTTTTGATGATCCAGGTGGGTAGGTGGATGGGTGGATAGCTATGATGTCGGTCAGCGGGCGCCGTCTCCTCGGCTTCACGAGAACTACATGTACACGTAGAACTCTTGGTCGTGGAACGCGTCTGCAACACGGACCTTGCTTGAGGAACAGGTTCTCGGATAAACGATGGGCGCCGGCGCGGGCGAGGGCGAAAAGGCGAAGGATGAGGAAGAAGAGGAGGAGGAGGAGGAGGCTGCTGTGAAGCGATAACAGCGTCGGAGGAAAGCAGACGAGAGCAGTCGGAAGGTCAAAGACAGCAATGGAACATAAGGTACCTTGACATACAGATGGAACCGGAAGATGGAGTTGAAGCGAGTGGTGAGAGCAAGGTAAGGTAGGTAAGGTAGTTCTCCTCAAGGTAAGGTAAAGTACCGTAGGCTACTTACTTCTCACGAAAGAGTGTGCTTGCCTGTGAGATGCCTCCAGCTGTTACTACATGTACGTGGTTGTGACTACCTTACCTGCCTCTGCCTCTGCCTCTGCCTCTCTCTGCCTCTGCCTGTGACTATGGACTGTTGGTGGCAGGCAGGCAGGCATGATGGTGATAGACCCGAACATACAATACCTTAGGTACCTTACCTTGCTTGACATTGACAGTAGAGCACCAGGCAATGGAAGTCAGGTAAGGTACAGTAAGTACTGCTGGTGGTGGTGGTAGCACAACATCAAGCCATCCACCATCCTTCGATCGCCTGGTGCACTTCTTCACACTAACCAACCTCGAGGACTACTTGTACTACTGTAGCTTTGACTTGTAGTTCTACGGAGCAGCTTATAATGGTCACCTGCGATCTGCTCCACCTCTCTCCCGGACCGCATTGCCTCGAGTAGCTATATTTTGCATATAGAATAAGGTACATGTACTCTGTAGAGACGACAATGAACCACTTCCATTGCTATTTTTACCTTACCTACCTGTTGCGAATCACGTGCACGGTTAGGTAATCAGCGCAGTGCCGGTTTGAAGCAT
>AWYF02002658.1:0-35704 GCA_000504405.2 Mycosphaerella sp. Ston1
CCTCCTCCTCCACTGCTTCCCCCATGCTGACCATGGCCATGTTTCCCCCAGCTTCATCGCCATCAAGCCTGACGGAGTTCAGCGCGGACTGGTCGGCGACATCATCTCCCGATTCGAGAAGCGTGGCTTCAAGCTCGCTGCCATCAAGCTCGTCTCCCCCTCAAAGGAGCACCTCGAGAAGCACTACGAGGACTTGAGCTCCAAGCCTTTCTTCAAGGGCTTGGTGACCTGTAAGACGACCATCTCTAGCCAACAACAATCCCGAGTCAAGAGAGTGCTGACGAAGATGGGAAACAGACATGGGTTCCGGCCCAATCTGCGCCATGGTCTGGGAGGGCCGTGATGCCGTCAAGACTGGTCGTGTCCTTCTCGGTGCTACCAACCCAGCCGCCTCGAGCCCAGGCACCATTCGTGGTGACTATGCTATTGTATCTCTCTCTCTTTCCTTTCCCCTTACTCTCTGTCCCCTCCCCTCCCCATCACGATCTTGGCCCTTCTAACGTCGAGTGCCCACAGGACGTCGGCCGAAACGTCTGCCACGGCTCCGATGCCGTCGAGTCCGCCCAGAAGGAGATTGCTCTGTGGTTCAAGCCAGAGGAGATCCAAACCTGGAAGCAGGCCCAGCACGACTGGATCTACGAGAAATAGATGTTTCATGGATCTTGGATGCATTTGAACGCAGTCATGAAAGAGAACGAAAAAGCTGGCAAGTCATATGAAATGAAACCTCATGGGAGAGACAAGGCCATTGCATTCCAGAGCGAAAAGAGATAGCTGCCAAGCACCCCATTCGATGGGTGTTTTGAAAGAGCTGAAGATATATAACATCACACGACTTTTTTTCCAGCTATAACACGAAGCAGACAAATCCTTGAAGACGAAGTCTACGCAGAAGGAGGCCGAGGAGCCATTGGAGAGGTCAAACGCAACCATCACGTTGCAATAGCTTGAACACTCAACACTGACATACTGACCACGTAGGAAACTCTCAAAGACAACACCAGACCGAACATGCGACAGACAAATGTCCGAGACATCCTTCTCATACATGCAGTCCATATTCCATTCTTAGCCTGACCACCTGCCAGCACACAGATTGAGCATTTCACTCGGCTAAGACAGAGTCCAAGCCTAACGACATATAAATAATTGAACCACTGAGAAGATGGCGCCCGGTCTTTCTGATGCTTGCATCGGCACTTGTTTTGACCTGACTTCTCGGGCGCTGAGCAGAAGTCTTGGTCGGATGAGCACATGCATGTTGAGGAGGATATGTCTCAGACTGCAGCAAACAGCCCGCCTTTGCTAGCTCATCTTCATTGTCAAGTCTGATATTCAGAGGGAGAATGGAAGAGTGTGAAGACATGACCAAGAATGTGCATCGTATGCTCCCTGCCTGAACGCTGTCTCTCTTCCTTTGATAATTTGGAAACTGCCATCTTTATTTCTACACGAAGCTCCGTCCTGACGAGAACACAGAGGTGGAATGTGTCAGATTCGCACAATAACATCTTGAAGCAATACTAAAGATACGAGAAGCTCAAGCTAAAGCTGATCAACTGCTGTGTTCCATATCATTCCTCTGCCTACCTACCCACCTACTAAGCCAACGGAACCACTCACTTAGCCAGCGTCGCCAGTCAGCCGCACAACCAGATACATGTCGACAACCAAGACCACCACCACCACCCAAGTACCGAAACTATTACCCCACACTTTCTCGAGTCTGCCCTCCTCCTCCTTTAACATCAAAATCTTCTCCAGCCTCATTCTCAGCTTCAGCTCCATTATCAACTTCCCTTTCAGCTTCACCAACATCTCACTCCTCCTGGCATTTCTCACGTGGATTTTCGATTCTACTTTGACCCTTTCCTATCGACGTTATGACAGTTTCGATTCTGGGGAGGGCGCTGCGTCATGCTGCCGCTACTGCTTCTGCTTCTGCTCTTTCAATTCGGAATGAGGAGGTTTTGGTGGTGACGGCGATGGTAGTAGGAATGGTTCTTATAGTAGCGGGGTTAGGGGTGTGGTTTGCCAGTGCTATTACTAGTGCCGAAAGGGGTGGAGGGTGCTGGTGGGGCGGCATAAAGAGCGCAGGGAAAGGTGGTGGGGATTATGATAAGGAGGTAGATCGGAATGGAGATGGAGAGGAGGAGGAAAAAGAAGAAAATGAGAACGAGGGAGATGAGGATGAACATGATCCGCGAAAGACAAGTAGTAGCGATCATGAGGAGATTTGGACGATGGCAATCCAATTCTTCGCTGCTTCATCTTCATCTTCGTCTTTGTCGAAACGCTGAACTTGGGATCGTATCTCATCAAGATAAGCAAGCATCTGCGTGCGAGGAGAGTACTTAGTCAGTTACCAACAGTCATACCCGAATACATACAAATCTACAAATTCTTACTCTCGTGATCAACATGACATGGTGCTCATAAAGTAACAAATCAGATATCAACGCTATTAGGAACTTGGTGTAGGTATTTATGTTTACCTAACACTAAGTTCTCCTTGCCTGCACAAGCCTAACAAGACGACGACTTCAGGACTACATTATTTAATCTTCATCTTCATCTTCATCTTCATCTCCTTCATACCTTACCCTCCTCCTCCCCCCCAACAATCCTCCCACCAAAACACGTCGTCCCAAACGCCACCCGCCGCGAAAATGCACACTTATCAACATCGCAAATACCAAAATGTTCGGCGTCGACGCAGAAGAATTCTCCAGGGCTCGAGCAGGAGACTTGTTCAGCTGCGCATATAGTCGAGCTTGCACTGGGGAGGGATGGTGCTGTGGTAGGACGTGTAGAGGGAGTCGGTGAAGTAGTGGAGAGGGGGTGGTTGGGGATGTGGACTGTGATTGTTGTCGTTGTACTTGTTATTGTTGTCAGGGGGGGAGTAGCAGCAGATGATGACGACAAAGACGACGACGACGAAGCGCTCGTCGTTGGTATACTGACAGATGACTCACACGGCGGCATAGATTCTGCCCGAGAGGACGTGGACGTGGACGAGCTAGGGGTAGCAGTAGCGGTAGCAGTAGCGGTAGCAGTAGCGGTAGCAGAAGAAGAAGAAGGACTACAGCCACCTCCCGTGGGTACTGCAAGCGGATAAGGATTGCCTCCAGTCTTCGTCGTAACGTATTCTCCAGGCGTGGGAAATTTGACATTGAACCGTTCTGTAGTCGGGCAATTTCCCACATGCCCCTGATTTGCCACGAAGAGCTCTGGGAAGTCGTGGACTTCGGATCCGTCGCCGCCAGTGAATTCCACGTTCATGCAGTTCATGTACATCTCCCGGTTGCCGATTGTGTTGAACCAAGTCCACGCCATAATTGCATGGCCATTTTTCACGCCTCGAGGAATCGTGAAGGGGAACTCGTTCACGCAAGCGGTAGTAGTATTGTTATGGGTGGAACACTCTACTACGTGGCCCTGCTGGAGGTTTCCTGGGGCGACCGTGGGACATCCTCCTTCGATCGAGTAGATGACTCTCCAGTTCGAGGGATTTTTTTGTTTGCTTGGATCTGTCTCGTAGGTGATGGAGAGCTGACAGCTACCGCCGCCATGTACGGCTGTGTTATCGCCGGCACCAAGATCGAAAGCCAGCTGCTGTGTCGAGCCAGCGGCCATGATTTGGCCACCTGTAACGGGAAGTATAGCGCCCTGACAAGGAAATTGGGAGCCACTAGGGTCCAGAGGCGACTTTGAATCAGTACCTTCGATAGGTGTTGGAGATGATATGAACATGTGCGCTTGCGTCGTAGCAAGAATCGCAGCAGTCGCTGCCACTGCACATTGGAGATGCATCATTATGTATCTGTTCGGACTGGAAATATCGTGGAGGCAGGAGGCAGTGGCTGATCATACTACGGTACTCTTATAGACATGAGTGCAGTAGACAGTCAGCTTCGAGTAGAGGGCTGGAGCAATTTATGGAACACTGCCAGTGTGCTAGCGGTGCCGTGAATGCGTGTTGGTCCAGGAAGCGTGAACTGGATTTCGGGGTCAAACACTATGGTATTTGGTGGAGTGCTATCCCGTCAGTCGTCAATGACGGGCAAGTGAGACTTAACTTGCCTGAGGTAGACACCCGGAGTGTATGCTACAGTCTTTCTTTGGTGACTTCGGCGTTCATGAAGGGTCTCCCTACTCAGTAGATCTCAGCACTTGGCCGGATGACTGGCAGTGACAAGCTGCTACGTGGTGAGAAGAGATGGAGACCTAGACACTGCCCAATGCTGCTAGATGTGAACAGGAACTTGCGTGCTGTTACAGCCTGAAGTTCTATTCGGTTATGGGAGCGGTGGAGAGCAATATGTATCACCAGAGAGTAAACGACATAGAGCAAAGTGAAGTTTTCTCCGAGCTCGTGTAGCGTCACTCGGCGAATAGAACTAATGATTCAGCGAGACTCTTCACTTTCTCCCACGCGCACTAACGTCTCCGCTAGCTCAGGTATCGATGTCGTTCACAACTTGCTTAGCATTGCGTTGAGCAGTTTGTCCATGCCGTTCGGCATTGCATCAAGCAATTGCAACTCTGCCTTGGTGTTCAGCATTAGCATGGTCTGTAGCTCTCTTCTCTGCGAAAGAGCATCTCCGTCTTGTATGTTCTTCTCCCGATCAAGCATCATCGTTGCTTTTGATCTGTCACGCTTCGACAATGTAAGTAGTCCTTGCGTGGAATGCGTGTCGGATTCATCGGTATGGAGGTGCTCGCTACGAATACCCAGCCATTGCAGCTGCGGTACAACATGCGCTTTACTCTCGTGTGCAAGTGTCCTCGAGCCGTGTTTGTAGGTCGATAAAATGGCGATGCCGTCAGGATCGAAGTCTGCTAGTCCATAGACAGGAGGTGATGCAAACCCATTCTGTGCAGATGGATTACTGCAATAGCGAAGGAGAGCCCTTGTTGCGAGGTCTGGGTAGCCTTTGCCAGTGATGAT
The DNA here is from genome assembly GCA_000504405.2 of Mycosphaerella sp. Ston1. Lineage (NCBI taxonomy): Eukaryota > Fungi > Ascomycota > Dothideomycetes > Mycosphaerellales > Mycosphaerellaceae > Mycosphaerella > Mycosphaerella sp. Ston1. The sequence goes on from AWYF02002658.1 coordinate 4,952, forward strand.
GACGCCTTCCCGACTGATTGTGTCCCAGAAACTGGAGCCGGCGATGGATCGAAAAGTGGCTTCCTTCTCGATGACCAGAACCCATCTCACAGCTGTCAAGTCGGCTGACAGCACTTCCTTTAGATTGGGCACCAAGATGCCCTCTTGATCAATCGATGCGTCAATCGTACTACCGTCATTCCGGAGAAAGGTCATGGCCCCAGCGATGAGACCTTTGGCTGCAGCGCAGACGTTGAGCATAGACCTGGTAATGCCGAAAGTGTACGCAATGTCGTCAACGGATCGATCCACATTAGTCTGGCTGGCAAATAGAGCTGGATCGCGATAGTATATGTCCCTAACACACATGTAGTGAGTTGTCAATGTTGTGAGGAGAGCATGGTGGCAAGATACCTTTTCGATAATACCACATCATTGCGCAAAGCTTCATGAATAAGCTCCAGGAGGCGCAGTACGACTGCTAGATCGCTATCAGAGCCTGCTAGAGATTGGCGCAAGGGGAATGTCGGGGCAAGGGTACTGACAAAATCGCCATGCTTCATCAGCAGTCTTGCCAGGAAAACAAAGTCGTCTTGTCGGTGCATCAGAGTGGTCCGTGCTTCCAGACCGCTGTCGAGTCTTCAAACTGATGCTGATCTCGAGTTTGTCATTCAGAAGGACATCAACCAATTCTTCGAAAATGGCTTCGATCTTGTCGATGACTGCAGCACTACAGACATCTCAGCCTCCTCTCCAAAACAATGTTCTGCTGAAGGTCGATACTTGGGATACGATCGTGGCAGCATACGCTGCGCAGGACGAAAGTCATTGTGCAGTACATCCTGAGCAAATGAAGTCGTGTTCACGGGAAGGGAATCATATCCACTCTCGCTCTGCCCGCCGTCCCATGATGGCGTATAGTACGGCTCCTCGGCATCGTGTTGGTGTTGGATGGCTAGGTTAGCAGCTGCATCAATTAGTGACCCTTGCGAAGAGGGCTGGAGCGACTGGTTTTCCTCAATGAAGAGGTCCTCGAAGTCTTCGTCATCCATTGCGATAGTGCGACTTGTGTGTGTGTATGTGTGTGAGGAGAAGGAGGAAGAAGAAAAAGAAGAAGAACAAGAAGAAGCGAGAGTCGAAGTAAAGATGGACATGGAAGAGGCAGCGACACGCTAGTCATCACTGCCGCCTTGGCGTCTCGACGCGCTTTGCTTCGACGCGACTGAAACACCCTCACCATTCTACATCACTCTACCTCGCCGGCGTCCTATGCTGTCCGATAACACGTCAACGTCAGCCCCCATGGATGATACTGTCTCTTCGCCGTCAGCGTCTCCCAACACCCGTAAGCGATCTCGCGACATCGACGAGGAGGTGCTCACCCAGAAGCCATTGAACCTCAAGGGAAGTCAATTCATGATGCCTACACCACCCGACACCGAGAACGAGCGCTCGAGCAATGCCAGTCCTGGTGGTAGTGCAGACAGCGATAGGCGAGAACGCGCTGCATCTCCGGCCCTCAGCACGAGCACCACCCTCAGCAGCGTGATCGAAGTCCCGTCCTGCAATTCTGTGCAGGCATCCTCTGTCGTGACGACAGAGTCTACCGCACCGGGGTCAACGGTGATATCTGGCTCTGGACCTCCGCCAGCCAAGAGGAGAAAACTTACACCTGCGGAAAAGTTGGAGCAGACACAATTAAAGGCAGCCAAGGCACGCGAAAAGGCAGAGAAAAAGGCCGCAGCAGAAGAGAAGAAGGCTCAGGTGGAGGCTGAAAAGGAAGAGAGAAAAGCTCAGCTTGAGGAGGAGAAGGCACGCAGAGCCGAGGAGAAGCGGCTCAAGGACGAAGAGAAGCGGGCCAAAGCGGAAGAGAAGGAGGCGAAAAAACGCGAAAGGGAGCTGGAGGAGACGAAGAAGCAGGAGGAGAAGCTCGCGAAAGAGCGAAAGCAAATGCGTTTGGGAGCTTTTTTTGGTGGCAAGCCGAGCACGCCCGCAAAGCGCAGCATCGACGGCGAAGGAATCACACCCTTTTCCAGGCGGAAGTCGTTGTCTCTCGAGCCCTTTGATGCTGTTGCAGCACAACTAAAATCTACCACATCGCCTGCTCAGCACAGTCCCGCGCCGGCATCTGACAAGACGTCTAAGGTGTCAGACTATCACAAGACGTTTCTGCCATTCGAGGCGCCTACACATAGCCAAGTCGCTCCAGTTGTACGAGATGAGCAGGCTGATCAGGCACGTTTCGATCACGACCTGAACGATCCTTTGATACAAGAGAAGTTTGATCTAGGTCTTGTCTCGTCGTATGCGAGTCTCGACAGCTACTTTGGCGAGCTCCGCAATGTCCGACGTGGGAAGCGAGGTCATCCTAACATCAGAAAGGTGGTGGAGAAAGCTCAGGGGACCTCCAAGGAACCGATAGATTTGACCGAGGAAGTTTCGAGAGAGTCGCCCGATACTATTTTGCGCAAGGTCGACACCAAGTACATCCACTTCCATGAAGACGTACGGCCAGCATATTGCGGCACATACACAAAATTCACATCGCCTCGAACGACTCGGCGCACGATGCGGAACCCGTTCACACGCTCGCGGCCTGATACCGATTATGACTACGACTCAGAAGCAGAATGGGAAGAACCCGAGGAGGGTGAGGACATTGGCTCGGACGACGATGACGAGGCTGATAGTAATGCTGATGGCGACGAGATGGACGATTTCCTGGATGATGAAGATGACAAGGCGAAAGGTAGGCGCAAAGCGGTCACAGCAGAGCTCATCCCGGAAAGCACCGGACTCTGCTTTGAGAACGACAGGGGCCGAGTGCTACATGTGGACGGTGCACAAGTGGCGGCGCAACCACCTGTGATGGACGGCATGCGAATGGGTTTCTTGCTTCCGGGGTTTTCTGGAATGACAATGGACCCCTTCTCTGCATCGTATTGGGATACGCCTGCACCGGCACCCACTGCATCTAACGCCGTCTCGTATGGCAAATCTGTAGGGACCAGATCTTCTCCCGCCGCCGTTATGGCACCTCCACGAAAGCCTCTGGAGCCCAGGCTCAACTTCAACAGCTCAGCAGAGTCTGCTGTCTTCGCACTCATTGGCGCCGCCGATGGCCAGAAGGGTCCTGTATCAAGTACAACCGCCATGACGCCAGCCGTTAAGCGCGGTCGCAAACCTAAACCGAAGTCTTTGAATAAAGAAGATCTGGATGAGCTCAAAGCAGCTGTTGTTGGCAACCAATTGGGGAAGCTGGATCTATGCAAGGCACTAAAGGCGAGGCATGTGTTTCCAAGTGCTCGAACTCAGTTTGGACAGTGACTAACTTTCAGGTAGATTTCCGAAATTGACGAACGAAGCCATTAAGGACAACCTCAACAACCTCTTTGCACAGAAGGGCTCTGGCCAAGAGAAGAAGTGGGTCTTTGTCGGCGATGTCTGAGAAGTCGCGTGGGCGCAATATTATATCAATAGCTACATAGGTAGTCGTATGGTTTATCTACGAAGCATGACACTGGGTCGGCTACCACGCATGATAGCGACTTGTGGATGAGGAATAAGACGTACGGAGTATGATCTCGCGGCATACAGTCTATGAAGAGCAGGAATACCACGGGGTTAAATACTAGTGCATATGTACCAAGGCTTTGTCGCCATGATCAGTTATCCTGGCTGCCGTAGGATATTGCTGCTATAGCCAAGAGCTTGATGGATTTGCAGTACATATTTGGCTGGATGATCGCATGCCACTCGTGGTGCACATAGTCAAATGTTTGGCTGTAACACGCTGATATGCAAAGAGTGACATACCTTCGTGAGAACGACGTGCGGAGTGGACGAAAGTGAGTAAACATCAATGCCAAGCAAATCCACGTGCCTCCCGTCGTTGCCTTATGTAACCTCTCACTTTAGGTACACGTACCTCACCTAAGGTAAGTAAGGTAGGGACCTCAACGACACAAACTACATGATCTATATTTTACTACCACAACCATGACCGACCTCGCCGAAGCACCCGCTCCTGCTGCGCTCTTCGAAGATACCACCACACCCGTCACTCAAAGCTCCACGGCCCTTGCGACGACCAACAGCGATGGCACTGTCACGCAAAAAGTGAAAAAGACCAAAATCATTAAGCGCAAACGACGACCAGCCCGTCCACAACAGGACCCGAGCACGTTCAAAACCGAGCCTCCTCCACAGACTGGAACCATTTTCAACATCTGGTACAACAAATGGTCTGGAGGGGATCGTGAAGACGCTCTTTCCTCCAAACACCAAGCAAAAGGTCGCTGCAATGTCGCTCTGGATTCTGGCTACACGAAAGCCGACAAAGTGGCAGGCTCATACTTTTGCCTGTTCTTTGCGCGAGGTCTGTGTCCGAAAGGTCAGGATTGCGAGTATCTGCACAGACTGCCCAATTCGAGGATAGGAAAAGATGGACCTGGTGGAGGACTCGGGGATATCTTTCCCAGTAATGTGGACTGTTTTGGAAGAGACAAGTTTAGCGATTATCGCGATGATATGGGTGGTGTCGGATCGTTCCTGCGCATCAACAGGACACTCTACATTGGACGTATACATGTCTCTGACGATATCGAGGAGATTGTCGCGAGGCATTTTCAAGAGTGGGGACAGGTGGAGAGGATAAGAGTGTTGCCGAGTAGAGGCGTTGCGTTCGTGACATATGTTCATCTGGCCAATTCGGAGTTTGCAAAGGAAGCTATGGCGCATCAGAGTCTGGATCATAACGAGACATTGAACGTGAGATGGGCAACAGTCGATCCCAATCCTGTCGCGCAGAAGAGGGAGGCCGCCAGGATTGAGGAACAAGCTGCCGAGGCAATTCGACGAGCACTACCAGCTAGCTATGTCGCCGAATTAGAGGGAAGGAAGTACGAAGGCGTGGATGGCGAGGAAGAGCGTAAAAGACGGAAGATTGAAGGCAGCTTCGGACTACAGGGTTATCAGGCGCCAGATCATGTGTGGTATGCGAGTGAGAATGCGCGGATAGAAAGTGCAGAGCAACAGAAGCAGATCGAAGGAGTGCCAGAAGGGGACGAGGACGAATACGATGCGCCTCTGCAGATCACAGGTGGCAATACGCAACCCGTCTCGAATGGAGGTCTGCTTGGGGGAAGCACACTCGCGGCACTTCAAGGACTGAAGGCTGATACGGGCAATGGTTCGAACCAGCCGCCGGACAAGCCTGTGGGACCTTTGGTGGATTACGGCAGCGACAGTGACGATGAGTGAACGACTTCTGGGAGACCACACTCTTCTACACGGATCACTGCATTGAATTGGAGCGGGCGTCACAAAGTTTGGGCAGGCCTGGACGAGACGATTATACGTGAATGTAACAAGATTGCTGCATCCGACTCGAGTGGATCGTTGTTACATGCGATCTGCTGTATAACTATACCTTACTCAAGAATACTCTATGACCTCATTGGAATTAGGCTTACTATGTACTGAACTGCTTGCTGGTCTGCTGTTCCTTATTGAAATGCAAGTACATGTAGTTGATTTAGGTACATGTAGGTATAGTTCTGGCGGCTATTTTTGGATCCAAGTAGTACCAGTGTCTACCTACTCTATACCGTACCTTGCTTCGCGTCTCCTCGTCACGTCCTCCGTCCTCCTCTGTTTGCCAAATAACAACAAGAACAACAGAAATTCGATCAATTTCCCACAATGCACCAAAGAATCACGTATCTGCTCCCACAAGGCACGGGAGTCGATCCGTCTGATATTGACGCCGGCAAGGACCATCTTACATTCGCCAAGGCCACTGATGCCGCTGTCGAACGCCGCATGACACTCGGCCTCACTGAGCTGCCGCATATTGTATGACGGGTCCAGATACAATTTGTGCCGTTCGTTTGCACAAGGACACCATGCTGACCAGAAGCTCAGCTACAAGCCTTTCTGCAAGACTTCCACGAGCTCCACATTCGCGTCGTCTCTCCACGCAACCACAGGCTCCTCGCCCCGGCCCTCTCAAGACTGTCACCTGGCATCCATGCCTTTTTCACCCCTCCATCGCGGCAAGGAACCCTCGAGAATGGCTTCTGTTCTGAGCTCGCCTTGTTGCTGGGGGTCGAGGAGAAGGACCTGATATGCAGTGCCGAGCCTGGAAGCTATCCGAAGCCGCCTGTGTTGTCGGAGCGATTCTCGAGCTCCTCAACTTACCAATTCTACCATGGCGTCGATGATCTGTCCATCATATCGCGGCGGATCGCGGAACAGTGGTGTCCTGGACTCCATGCTGCATCGACGAGTGGTCAACTATGCAAGCTTCTCGCAGATGCCTCAGACGCAGCATATGTGGACTACGATTATGATGTGATCAATCATGCTGTCACCATCGCCATCGTCTCAGCACCAATGGACTCCACAAACACAGGCGAGACACCCGTTCGTGTACATAAGCTCCACCCTGACGACAGGCTCGAAGTCGGCATTCTGGCACCCGAGACGGCCGACGAACCAGAAGAGCTGAAGCTCGGCGGCTATCTGACTGTCGTGGGTGAAGATGAAAAGCCAAGCGCAACTTTGTTCTCATTCCCAGCACGTCATCATCCTCTGCCATCGGCCGACCACACATCATTTACTGTCGGCTTTCAGAAGCCGAGTGGACTTCACCCTAAGCTCGATATCACGTTTCCCGCAAAGCACTTGAAGCCACCCAAAACAGAAAGTTGTTCACTGCACGCGTACTGGACTACTCCTACTGCGCTCTTTATTGATCGGTACCAGTTAGGAGATGATCTATACCTTGCTTCGCAGAATCTTGTGGCGCTTCACGCTCTGAGTGGCGAAGAGGACCTCGAGCGACCAGGATGGGCCATCAACCAATGGGGATCTGCTGCGCTGATTGAATTGGCTTCTCCGAAAGCTGTTGACCAGATGAAAGACACGTGGACTGTAACAATACCTACACACTTACGTTACCTCAACGCTACAGCGTCTGCAACCGGGCACGCGTCTGTAGATGTGCCTTGGCCGGTCGTCTTCTGGGCTTGCGAGGCAGAAGAAGGGTTGAAGATGAATACGAATCCTTTTGATCGAGTCAATATTGGGTATGACGGACTTTTTGGGCCCAAGACCATGTTCTACCACATTCCTCCAACTCCCGACCGCGAAAGACTTGTCGAGCAGCTGAGTGTCCCTGTTCTTGATCCAGCCCAGGCTGCATGGGTTCCTCTCGGCACCTTGCTCGCTGTCTTGGCTGGCTTTGGCTGGGTGTGCTGGAAACTGTTTGGCAGCGGACCGGCCGCGTCCTCCAGGTCTCCCGATAGGAAGCTGGCAACGGCACCAGTGAGAAAAGCAGTCACGGAAGAAAAGTCAGCCGCGACGGAATAGCTGGTCCTTGCAGGAGATGAAAGTCCATAAAACAGGCCAATCTCAGCTGAAGACTGCCACTATCATTTTTACAAAGAAACGCACATCTACCGACCAGCCTTGGCTAGCATGCCTTGAAGAGTAGTCTCAAGCCACATGCGGAAGGGCGAATATACCAGCTTTCCACCACCATCTTTACAGATTCAGCTCCTACACAGCATGAACACTGAGGTTCTGTTCTGGCTGAACAGCGTGTGCTTACCGCGCTGCTAAGTTCCAACAACAGCTCTCTCTGGCACTACTCGTCGTCCGTGATGCTAGCACGATGCAGTACAAAAGCACATTCAGAACTACCACCGAGCCACAGACTCGAACGGACAACACGCGCGCGCTATCGCCAATGTTGTCTTGTCGACCGAAGAGACTTCGACGTCAGCTCGGCGGCATGGAGTAATACTGTGATGGGCTCACTGGTGTTTTATCGTGATGACTGGAGAGGTTTAGGACTTATCTGTGTTTCCCGAAGGAGGAGAACCACAGAGTACCAGCTTACCAGCTCGACTTCCTGGGTATGAAGACTACATGTAATAGAGTTGTGAAGAAGGGGATAGACTGGTCGAAGCGGGTTGGAGGAATATCTAGTCGATATGATAGAGCAGCAGCAGGAATATCAGATCTGCTGTCAAAGGACCTCCGAGTATATGTAAGACAATGTCGTAATTGAAGGCACTTGTTCGGTGGGAGAACAGAAGTGGCTTCAAGTTGGACACGTCTGAGACGTAGATTCAACAGGCCGAAGCACATTTGATGATCATGTTTAAATGTTTGAATGAATGTTATTGATGTGTCTACGACTTTTGGCACCGAAAGTCACCTGTCAGAAGTCATGACTACACTTTTCTAGCTTCCTTAGGTAGACTTCACCTTTCACTCAATTACAATACATACCACAAACATTCTCGCAGCTCATTCGTTACCGAAGTGGTTGCTCGTAGACGCCAGCGTAAGTGCCATCTTCCTTTGCGCTTTCTGCTTCCCGTCGCCACCAACATACAGTCTTCATCATGGACGACCATGAGCCAGAAGTTGAGCAGGACGATGAGCTTCAAAAGTTCCTAGGCACATCGTCTTTTGGAAAGCAGTCACGAGCTGCGAACGTGCAGAAGCAGGTCGATCTCAGCAAGCGGCCGACACACGGAGGTTCACAGCACCGAATTCAAGGTTCGAAAGACTCCGATCAGGAAGAGAAGGATGATGATGGCTCCGACGACGACGACGACGACGATGATGACAGCGACGATGAGGACGACGAGTACCCGGTCTCGCACGAGATGATTATCAAGACACACGATCGCGCAGTGACAGCGACGACGATAGATCCTTCAGGCGCAAGATTGATCACAGGCTCTATGGACTGTACCATCAAATTTCACGATTTTGCCTCCATGACACCCACCACGATCCGCGCGTTCAAATCTGTCGATCCAAATGCCTCGAAAAGCTCCGCAACTGTGGAGAATCATCCTGTCAGCCAAGTCGTTTTCAATCCTCTATTCGCAGGCCATATCTTGGTTGCGACAGCTCTTCCCCAAGCAAAGATCTTGACCAGAGATGGAGAGGCCGTTTGCGAGTTTGTCAAGGGCGACATGTACTTGCGAGATATGCACAACACGAAAGGACACATCAGTGAGGTCACGACGGGATGCTGGCATCCTACCGACAGGAACCTGTGTGTCACAGCAGGAACGGACAGCACGCTTCGCATATGGGACATCAATAACCCTCGTCAGCAGAAGGAAGTTATTGTGCACAAGTCGCGTGCAGCGGGATCAGCAGGACGGACCAGAATGACAGCAGTGGCCTGGGGCTCGCCTATGCAAGGTGGGAACAACCTGCTTGTAGGCGCTGCTTTAGATGGAAGTTTGGTCATGTGGAGTGGTGAAGGTCCTTATGCACGGCCAGCGGCAGAAATTAGAGACGCACACATCCCCAACACATGGACGAGCGGTCTCGATATTGACTCTGCAGGCCGCATGGTCGTAACAAGAGGAGGCGACGATACGGTCAAGCTGTGGGATACTCGTAAATTCAAGCAGCCTGTTGCCACAATCTCACATACTTCGACATCAGCACAATATCCGACGAGCAACATACGCTTCTCTCCCACCTCGACAAGTATTCTCACGGGCTCACCAGAAGGCAATCTTCACATCTTCAACCCAGGCACGCTCAAATCGGAATTAGTCACGCCTGTAACGCCCAACTCACCCCTCATCTCCGTCCTCTGGCACCCCAAGCTCAACCAAATCGTAACGGGTTCCGCCAACGCTGAAACACATATCCTCTACAATCCCAATACTTCCTCCTCTGGCGCCAAAACCGTCATGTCCCGCGCCCCCAAACGCCGCCACATCGACGACGACCCCAACTTCACGACCGACCTCTCCAACGGCATCTCAGGCGACGCAATCATCACACCCGGAGGTGCAGTGCCCAGTTCAGCATCCTACTCTTCCCGCCACCCGACCGTCGGCCTCACAGCGAGTGGACGCTCTCGTGATCCCAGAAGACCGCATATTCCACAGACGACACCTTTTGCCAAGGGAAACCCTGATGAAGAGTATATCAAATCGCAAATTCCATTGAGTTCGTTGCGGGATGAGGATCCCCGAGAGGCGTTGTTGAAGTATGCAGATAAGGCGAAGAATGATACCATGTTTACGAATGCGTGGAAGACGACGCAGCCCGAGACGATTTATAGAGAGTTGAGTGATGATGAAGATGAGGAGGAGGGGCCAGATAAGAAGAGGGTGAAGCAGTAATAGTCAGTACTACATGTAGTTCAAGGTCGCGCTCATTAGGGAAGATGCTGCAATCCGATGAGTTTGTGGTGCATCTTGGTTACTTGATTCCAAAGTTCTCAGCTGGATCGCAAGCCTGTATGGCTTCTGACGTGAATGAATGATCGTGATGACATTGCTGCATGCATGAGAAAGACAACGCCATCGCTGTGTCACAATTTTTCTATTCGACCTGGTCCCCTCACACCTTTGACAGAAAATTATACTCAATCACTCATTGCACATCCGGTAACCGCACAGCAATATCTCCAGACTGTGTGATATATCGTACCCACGGGAGGGAAGGGTATTGCAACTAAATCAGCAGAAGTCAGCACATCACTTCCTTCTCACAGACGACGACAGGACGAGTCTCGATATTGAATAAAGAATAAACTTACCTTGGGCTCAATAATCTTCAAATACCTCACTTGTATCCCCGAAGTGGTAAAGTAAGGAATTTCGAATTTGACTCCAATAGGTCGTTTGCCTTTTCCACTTCCGCCGACTCCTCCCATACTTCCTCCGAACCCACCCATCATGCCTCCACCACGCTCTTCGTCGCCCTTGACGGATGGGAGACCGAGTTCGGCGCGCATGAGGAATTCTTTACCGCCGCCGAATTGTTTGATTTTCCAGACAATGGAGGAGGTTTCGGGTGCGTAGTGAACGGATCCGATATTAGTGCGAAAGCGAGGCGTATCTGCGTCGTCGGGGACGGGGATGGAGATCTCGACGTTGTTGGCGGTCGAGCGTCGTTTGAATTGTGCTTTAGCCTGGAAAGGAGTAGTCAGTACCTCTTTAAGCAAAGATAGGTTGGGCAGGGACCCACCTTCAGCATGTACTCTATTCTGCTTCCCGAGTGGCTCTCCACGATACACTCGACCCAGATCAGCGGCTTGACCTGCGTGTTGAGTCGATATGACATGAGTTCAAACTCTCCATCGGGCGGGATGAAAGATATCGTTCTGTCGTTCTCAAATCTCGATAACCTCACACATTGGTGAAATTTGACATCTTCCATCTCCACAGCCTTGCCCCTCGTCGCTCTCCCTGTCGTCTCGAACATGACTTTATCGTTCAACCCTAACCTCAACTCTGGCATTCCAGACAGATAGCACTTCATCTTGACAGCTCCTAGAATCTCCGATCGCAGCACGTTGCCCTGACTGCTCACAAGAAGATTGAGAGATTCCACAACATCCAAAAACACTTCGTTCTTTCTGTAACGTATCCCCTCACTTCTCCATGATACTGCATTGGTCACAGCGATAGGCGGTCTGGGTTGGACTTCCAATTTATGTGATTCTTGCGTGATATACTCTTGGAGGATCTTGGTCTCGGTGGTCTGAGGATAACCGAAATCCAGCATTTCATCGAGAAGTTCATAAATGACGACAAAGTTATCCCTGATGCTCTCTTCTTCCAGCTCTTTGAAGTATTCTGTAAAGACTTCCACAATGCGGTGGAGGAAGAGGAGGATTTCGGCAGCATTGCTGTTCTTTTTCGTCAAAGCGAGGAGGTAGAGGTTGTTGTGTCGGATGTAGAGGTAGTTGATGCCTTCGTCGGAGAAGCAAGGTGGTACGGAGGAAGACTCTTCTTCGGCTTCCGAGAGGAGGATGGGGAACTTCTCCACGGCGCTCATGGGAATGTCCCCGCGGTAGTTGCGCGCCAGGAGCGTCTTTCCCTTGAGGTCGAGGAAGAAGATAGCAGAGGCCATGGCGGTGGTGGTGGTGTGTGGGCTCGAGGCCCGGTATGATGGCTGGAGGTGGAGGTGGAGGTGGAGGTGGAAATGGTCTTGGGGGCGGCGTGGCTTGCTTGCTTGCTTGCTTGCAGCGGAGAGTGGAGAGCGGGAGTGGCAGTGGGAGTGTCGCGTCGCGTGGTATGGAAGTTCTACACGTATGGTCGGTGTTTGGCTTCTAGCAGCTCCCGGTCCCATTGACGTTCGACGTTGGAGGTAATGTCTTGGCGCTTCTTCTGCTGCCATCTCCATCTCTCACCACCGGACAAAGGACTCCTACACACTCTCTATACACCACCCCCTCTCCCCCCACACCGCACAATGGCGTCGCTACTCAAATCGCGCCTCCCCCACGCGCCGTCCATACGCAGCCTCACCGCGCTCGAATCTGCTCTCGCCAGTTTCCGCATCTCGCCCGCCGCATGTCTAAATAGCCGCACAGGACGGAGGAACGCATCGCATCAAGCTCAAGGACGAGCCAACGGCGCCAAAGATGGTCCAGGAAAGCGGTTGGGAGCAAAGAAGAGTGGAGGCCAATACGTCGTGCCCGGCAACATTCTCTTCAGACAGCGAGGGACGCTATGGTTCCCCGGCGACAACTGCTACATGGTATAGCTTCTACTTCTATACGAGACGAGAACGTGATACTGACGGGCACAGGGACGCGATCACACGATCCACGCTGGTCAACCAGGCTGCGTGACATACTATCGCGACCCGCAAAAACACCCGAAACGGAAATATATTGGCATCGTCTTTGAGCGTAGCCAAACCCTCCCACAAGCACCAAACACCCCTCGCAGACGGAAACTGGGCATGCTCGCCTACCAAACCCCCAAAACAGCCGTATCATCATCAGAAACTACAGGCGACCTGACCTTCGCCGCACCACCAGATACACCTGACGCTGCATCCACACCTGCGACCATCATTAAGGATACGCCAAACGCTTCACGAGACGTCACAGTCATGCGGGGTCCCACAGGAGACAAACAGGAGATCAAATATCGTTTCATCCCTGGGAGATATATGTATAAAGAAGCCAATTGGGAGATTGGGAGAGCTGCGGAAAGGAGTAAAGCTGCCATGGCTGTGAGGCCTTTTGTGCCAGGTGATAGATTTAAGGCGTGGAGGAAGAGGAAGGCAAGAGCTGCGAGGGCTGTGGAGAAGAGGGCTCTGAGTAGAGGAGGAAAGAAGGCGAAGAAATAGGATGTACCGATCACGAGGAGAGAACTTGTACAGATATATTGTCATGTGTATGACGGACGATATGCAGATGCGCTGTCGACGGCACAACTGGTGGTATGATGAGATAACCACACTCTACATACCACGCTGCACAAACTTCTAGTTTGGTCGTGGGAAAGGCTGCTGACTTGTTACGCAGTCCTGTCTGCTGCACAGCACACCTGATGCGGGCACTCACCTCATCCCAGGCAAGGCATAAAACGTCTGATCTGATCGCTGTAGAGACACAAAACCACATCTGTGATCCCATATCTTCATCGGCATCATCAGCCCAACCTTCAGACTCCAACAAGCGTTTTCCACCCCTTGCCGAAAAGTTCAGCTATGCTCCCTTCCATCTCCCTGATTATCCTCACTCTGGCCACGGCGTCTTCCATCCTAGCAAGTCCTCATCCCCGACTGCTCCATCTCCAACGAAGCGAAACCTCTCCCGAAAAGATATGCGAAGATACTGGTCAGAGTAAGATATGCTTCAATAACAAAGTGGTGAGCTCTGCTTCTTTCTTCTTTCTTTCTCTTGCTCCCTCCCAAACACGACATATCAGAGCTAGCTCACTAGTGAAAATCTTATGAACCAACCGAGTACATGACTAACAACATCCATTGCGTCTAACAAGTACGACTGCAAAGAGCAGAAAACCACGAGTGTCTGCACATATTGTGTCCCGAATCCTTTTACAGGGAAGACACACTGCGTTGGTAAACAGCCGGTGTCACTAGGAGCGGAAGCGGAAGCGGAAGCGCAAACTGGTATCAAGTCTGATGAGGTGAAGCATGTGGAGGGGGGAAGTGATATCTCTGCTCCTTTGCGACGTGATGCTGCTGTTGTTGCTACTGCTCATGGAGACGATGATACTACTAATGACTTTTGGGTAAGAAAACGAGAGGAGGAGGAGGAGGAGGAGGAGGACGATGATGCTATTACTACACGAATCTTATGTGATCGAAGAACGAATTCGACGGATCAGGTTTGTTTGGGAAGTATCATTGTAAGTTCTGTGTCTTTTATTCTCCTCTTCACTCCTCTCCTCGGCGTGCCCAATGAAAGCTGACGATATGCCCAGTATGACTGTCTCACAAACTCTACCATTCACGATTGTGGCGGAAAGGGTCTGTGCCGTGAATTGGAAGAAGAGGACATGGAATTCGTCCATGAGAACAAGAATCCTTGGTGTATTACCGAAGAGGAACGGGACCTCGGGCTGCTTACGAGACGTAGGGAGACTGGTCTCTCGATGGCGCAGAAGCTAGAGTTTCGGGAGGAGTGTGCGAATTCAATTCAAGGAAAGGAGAACGGGAATGGGTTGGAACATCATGCTATGGAGTCGATTTGTGTGCAAGTTGATCATCCTGATGATGGCAGAAAAAGGGATGGGGATAGGGTTGGAAGAGAGGGCAACGATACGACTTCGATGGTTAGCGCGGTTGTATGTCCCTCCTTTTCCTGTGTCCTCCCCAATACCTACCCCATCACACTTCCTCCTCGTCGCCACCACCGAACTAATGATAAACTCACAGTACGACTGCCCCACCCAAAGCATTAAAGCCACCTGTGGCGCCGTCCAAAACATCACTCTAGCCATACAAATGCGCACCAAGGGACTTTGTCAACAATTGTACATTCCCAAGAGAATGGCGAAGTGTGTAGAGGAGAAGGAGTTGGAGAGTCAGTATGAGGCGTTGAGGCGGTTTGTGAGACTTGCTGAGGCTGGAGGAGATGTGAAGGAGGCGAGGGAGAAGGTTGGTCTGGCGGTGCCGGCTGCTTGAGTGGGTGCTCAAGGCGTCGTTACGGGGTGGCGGAGACTAATTGAGCTGGAGGATAAACTGGACACTTATGGTTTCTTTCTTAAAGCGAGCAATGGTGGCGGGATGGGTTGATGGGAGTCCTTGATCACAGTAGACTCCTATGCGTGCATTACCTGTTATGGCAGATTCTGCCGAAAATTACAATATGAGAGGATTATGCTGTATTCTTGATTATCCTCAGGACGAAGTATAGGAAGGAGTGAGTTAACACGGAGAATGGCGGCGATAAGATCCGCCAAGACGCTAAGCTCACTCCGTCATCGCATGCTTTGGCATGTGAAGCTCTCTCTCTAGTGCTTCACCTTCACTTCACTTTGCCTTCACCGTCACCTCCACCTCCACCTTCACCTCCACCTTCACTACTTACTTCACTCTCCGCCGACATCTCGCCACTCTCAACATCCACACCGACTTCCACCTACGCACCACTCCCACCACCTCGACACTCTACACAATCATGTCGTACTACTACGGCGAGACCGACCCTCTCGCCATGTATCGCGCCGGCATGATGGGCGGCCGCGGTGCCGGCGGACGTCCACGCAAATTCGACGAGTACTACCGCTGCTATCCCATCGCCATGATGCCTGGACCGGAGCGCGAGTCTGCAAACCACGGCGGCAAGATCTTCCTCCCAGCTTCCGCCCTTGACAAGCTCACACAACTGCACATCGAATACCCCATGCTGTTTGAGCTCATCAACGGCACAAAAGGCACGAGCTCACACGCTGGTGTGCTCGAGTTCACAGCTGAAGAAGGCAGATGCTATCTACCCTTCTGGATGATGCAAACGCTAGCGCTGGAACCGGGTGATTTGATCCAGACGAAGAGCACCAGTCTGCCGCCTGGGAGATTCATCAAGCTTCAACCACAGACTACCAACTTTCTCGACATCTCAGATCCAAAGGCTGTGTTGGAACAGGCATTCAGAGGTTTTGCGTGCATGAGCAAAGGCGACATCTTCACATTCAGCTACAATGACACGGTATATGAAATCGCGGTATTGGAGGTCAAGCCAGAAGGCGAAAAGAGCGCAATCAGTGTGCAGGAGACAGATCTGGAGGTCGACTTCGCGCCACCGATCGGATATGAGGAGCCAAAGAGAAGTGGTACAAGCACGCCCCACAGCGGCAACTCGAAGATGGGTGGTATGGGCGGCGGAATGCACATCGAAGGCAGCATGGCACAGGCCATCAACTACAGCGCGATCAAGCCCGACTCGGATCAGGCTGCAAAGGGACACGACAACGCCTCCTCGCACTTCTCTGGAGCTGGACAGAGACTTGTTGCGAAGAAGGGTAAGACAGCAGCGAATGCGACACCGAGATCCACGTCGGGATCGAGCACGCCCATATCGAATGCTGGCGGAGCTACTGTGGCCATCCCTGGAATGGTTACCAAGAGTACAAAGAGACGTAATGGACCCCAACCGCTAAGACTTCCACAGGGTAAACTTTTCTTTGGGTATGATATCAAGCCACTCAAGAATAAGGAAGAACAGGCGAAGGAGGAACAAAGCAAGAAGGTCAACTTCGAGGGGCAGGGCAATACACTTCGTAAGAAGAAGTAGTAGGATCTCTCTGCTTTTTCGATGTATGAATTTTCCTCAACTCAGAGCACCATCTGCTGCTGCTGCTGGATAGAAGTCAGAAGCGTTTACTAGCACTCAGGCAGCAGTGCATGAAGTTCACGATTTTGGCATTTCCGAGGGCATGTATCTAGCGAGGCGTTTGGGAAAGGTAGTCGGGGCCGGGCATGGAATGATAATGCAGTTTTGATGGATGTGTGGTACATGAGCTGCAGATAGCTGACCTACCTCACTTACACTTACCACTTTGAAAGGCATGCATGCTTGCCCTTTTGTTTGTTACTGTCGACATTCATTCTCGCTTCTGTGTCGTTATGGTAGTGGCTATTGTATCAGAAAGAAATCGGTAAGTTTCGTAGACCCCATCTACCTGTGTTTGAAGAAGGAGCATGTATTCCATAGGTACACACTCAATAATCAAAACTTGTTTTTGCAATATATTGGAATACATCTAGCACTTACGAGTCAAGAGTTCTGATATATAGGTCATAATTACAAAACTTTGCTTCTCTATAGAGCTGAGAAGGCCAGCCTAGCCGGTGCTCGAAGAGAAGGGAGTTAAAAAAAAGTCTTCCCTTACTCTATCTAGCTCGTAGTGAAACCTACCTACTGCTAATCAGTTATATTAGAGAACATATATAATAGGAGGAAACCAACAAAGCAAAAGAAGAACCATAGTAGGAGAGAGAGAGAGAGAGAGAGCTATATAGAACAGCCACTATCAATCAATAACTCAACACTACAACTTATATTTCCTAGACTGCCCTACTAGAAATCTACATACATAAGGTACATACCTTTCAGGTAGGTAGGTAAAGGTTTCGCAATACACTTCCCCTTTCACCCTTCCGCTACCCACACGCCCCTTGTGAATGAATATTTGCCATTCTGAACATTAGACATTTTTGTTGACATGCATGTTGCTCTGACTGACACGCTTTCCGTGAGACTCACCACACACACACACTTCCGTGTACTGACTGACTGCATGCTCGCTCGCTCGCTTTCTTTCTTTCTTGCTTTCTTTCTTTCGTTCTTCCTATTCTCTCTCTTTCTGATTCCTAGCATCGCAATCGCGGCAATGCCTACTACGCTTCTCTCGCTCGATAAAAATGCACGTTGGAAGTAAAAGCCAACCGGACCAACCAGCAAAACAAGACTCGAAACAAGACCACTCGTACCCGACACAAGTTCGATAACTACCATCGGACTCATAATCGCTCAGGTCGCCCTACAGTAGTCTCGCGCTTTCTCTTCCTCCTCCTCCCCCTCCTTCTCCTCGTTTATCGTGGTGACCATCATGTTCTTCTGCCACATACGACAAGGCGCTTTCTCGACCTATCATCTCATCATCGCCGGATAACAGGACAGGAATACCAAGATGACGAACGGGACTGCTGCTGCTGCTGCTGACGACGTGTCCACGATCGTCACGTATGCGCCAAGTGTCGCCAGCTCCATCCAGTCCAGAATCACTCGCCAGACTACCATCATGGCTTAGCGCTGCAGTCCCCTAATACTGCGAATGTTTGCCATTCACCTCTTTCTTAGCAGCCTGATCCTCCTTCCCACCATCACCAAGATATCTCTCCATGAACTGCACATAATCATACTTGGGCAAATCCCGATCCTCTTTCAGGTCAGGCCCTTTGTGTATAGGCATACTCTCCAACAACTCCTTGACGACCTCGTCCGGAATGAGACTATGTGTCAGATCCAATTCCGTGACATAAGGCTTGCCATCAGCGACTTCTCGGAACGATTCGAAAACCTGCTCGGCGGTGTTTTGATCTTCGGTGACATCGACCATGAATCGGATGAATTGCTCAAAAGACACGGATCCGCCTCGGCCAGCGACTTCGAGAAATCGTTCGTGCATCTCCGTTTCATCGTAAACGAGGCCTAGAGAGGCCAGGGCGGCGGAGAATTCGAGCTCTTGGAGACTGTTGGATAAGTCGCGATCAAAGTGACGAAAGACTGATTCGAATTCCTCGAGCTGAATAGGCGTCAGGTTCGTCATTTCTCTCGCCACCATTTGATTATCCAGAAACGCGAGCTTTTTCTGCACGGAACTTCGCACCAGACTGAGCTCGTAAGCCAGCTCATCGTAGGTATACGTCGTGTAGTCGTTTTCCTCGATGTTGGCCTCCTGACATTGCGTGTCCAAACTTGCGATGATATCGAGGTATTGGTCCATGGGTGGAAGGTTCCTCGAGATTTGTGACGTGTGCTCGAGTTGGTCTTCCACTTCGCCTTCCAGGCCGGAAATGCTGACGCTGATGGTTTTGAGCGCCAGGGCAAAGTCGTTAGCTTTGTCGGCAAACGACTTGCGGAGGTTGTTCTTGATGTCGCGGATCGTGTTATTGATGACTTGGGATCGCGTACGTTCGGCTTCCATCAGGACACTCCACGCATCGTCCAGTGCGTCCAAGCTGAGCTCAGCAGGAGGCTGATAAGGCCTGAGCCGGTATGTGTTGAGCTTCGTCTTGATGTTGCCCAGCATGCCCGCCAGTTCACTCTTCTCGGCCACCCACTCCCGCTTGCCCTTCTGCTTGTATTGCGTGAACTGCCGACTCTGCTCTTTCGCATCCGCATACGTCCCGTCAAACTGCGCCTTCTCCCACTCCTCTCTCCTCGTCACGATGGAAGCCAGGAGCGCCTTCATCCTTCGCTCGTAGTTGTTCTGCATCTCCCAGGCGCCCTGCATATTGCTCACAAACTTCTCCACTCTCCTCCCAGCATTCTCTACCTTCTCCATTTGCGAGAAAGCATGGAACCAGTATGCGATATAAGTCATAAGCGACCTCTCATCCGGCTTCGCAACATCGGCCACATCCTCCACATCCAACAACTCGGGAATGCCAATCTCTTTACTCGCGATATCGAATGCCAACTTCATATTCCCCTTGTGGTCACTCTTGTCCAACTGATCATAGTCGATCAAATCCGGACGATGTATATCCAGCAGCGCACAAAACGCCAACCCATCATTCCAACTACTCGAGAAATCCCTCACTTCCACCTCATCATAACACGCCGTCTTCCTCTGACACCACAGCAACAGTCCCTCCCGGGCGCTCAAGCCCTGATCATTGATATCACTGATGGTGAAGCGGAGAATCAACGTCCAAATCAGACCGAGGATAATCTTCCGATTCCCGTCCACGACATCTTCCGCGCCGATATTCGTCAGTTGAATCTTTCTCGACTTGATAAAGTCCAAGGCGATGTTGACGTTTTCGAAGCGCTGCACGCGCAGTTTCGGTCGCGCTGCATATCGGCCGAGGGATTCTTGGGAGAGGATTTCGAGGAGGTGGATGAGGATGACGCCGTCGCTGAGATCACTGACCAGGTTGTCGAGATGGAGGTCACGCGTCTTGAGTTTGTTGTTCAGCCTGATGACGACGACATATGTCAGTCAGCATGCCTGCGTCCCTGTCATCTGGGTCTACACTGTGGGTATTGTGATGAAGGGGAGGAAGAAGAAGAAGAATGTCTTTCTTACCATTTACCAAAGGTCTTCTCTTGGACTTTAACCCTATGCGCATTGAGTCATCAGTATCCTCCTCCTCCTGCAGATGTCTGTCTGTCTGGCTGTCCGTCTCACCAAGATTGCTCAAGCACCGCCATCTCGTGTGGCCACTCTGCGCATGTTCCAAGCACTTCGTGATTCCCCGGCGATCCAAGCGGGTATGTGTGTCCGCGGTACTGTATGGAGGCGGTGCCCTGCGAGAATAGGGATGCTGTCTGTGGTACAATCGCTGTAACGGTGTTGTGGTGGGCGCCAGTACATGTAAGGTAAGGTATGTAAGGTAAGGTTGTCTCCAATTGTGCAGTAGTAAACAGCTGGTTAGGAGGGGAGGGGGGAACACCCAAGTCGGCCCAGTGACACCCGCGCAGCTAGAACTAGAACTAGAACAAGAACTAGGACCATCCCGTCCTGGCCCTCTTCACCATTTTTTCACCCTTTCTTCGCTCTGTCTTCACCACGACGCCAGTACATCATATATATAGGTATACAGCAGTAGACTCAAACAGTCCTGGACATGCTTCAGAACAATTGGAATCATTTGGGTGCGCGTCGTTGACCGCTACTGTATGTAGCAATACTACTCGTACAAGTATCTTATACAAAGCCTTTGCGGGTATCTTTTCGCCTCCAACACCAAGGACTTATCTATGGTGTGTAGTGTGTAAGCGCGCTTGCGCCGTCTCCTCATTTTTGGAATCATATCTCCAGCCAGCCATCTCCCGTTCCATTCCATTCCATTTACAACTCTACATATTCCCCACCCCCCTTAACGTCGCGGGCATAAATCAGATCACATATCCTGTTCTCCATCACATTCAACTTTAGATCCACGTGTGCTCCTGCTCATTTTGAGGGAGCAGTGGAATCGCCATCCGACTCCCACTTCGTGTGCTCGATCTCCCTCTTTGCACCACTCTTCCACTCTGGAAGAGCAAGGTCCGGTCACTAGAAGAGGCCGGCCTTCTCATCAGAAGTGTATCACTGATTGAGCGATCAGAAATGCTCGGCCTAGCTTGAACTTCAACAAAAGATTTGCTCTCGTCTCTCCCATCGGGACTGTGAGGTACGCTCTCCAGAGTTCTAAAGGTTCCAGAAGTGGCGCTCTTTCGGACGCTCGCTCGCTTCCTGCTGTAGGTGGAACAGTGGAGCAAGTCAGGGACAGATGATGTCGAAGCAGAAGACCATCTCGTAGATATTGATGACACCGACGCAGAAGTGTTTTGTAGTGATCGCCCAGACGAATCGAAAGAACCATATGAGGAGCTCTTTCTGTGTCGGTTGCCGCCCGTTCTCGTCGATTCGGGATCGCTCAAATACTCGGGAATACAGCTATCAAAAGCAGGAAAATATGACTGGGTGCCATATGGAGACTTTGTTGCTTCATCGGCTGCCAAACCCGCAGAATTTGTGGTGAGACTGAGAGCAGGAGGGGTGCTCGCTTCCGCATGCTTGCTGATCTCCACTGGAAATGGTGGGGTCTTGGACAGTTTGTCTGTCGAAGAATTTCTCGCGGCCAAGAAGCCACGATGGCCGACGGAAGAGCCACGCTTGTGTTGGAGTGGCTGACCGTCTTCATCGAGTAGTGATGATGCACCCGCTGTGTTCGTCGTGGAACAGTTAATGCTCTCGCCTCCTGGCAATGCAGAAGGTTCATCAATCCAGGCGGAAAGACGTACGCCGCCACTTCCATTGCTCTCAGGTGAGGACCCATCTGGACTCGGATCTGGCAGTTCTTCCTTCGTTGGGGGCATGAATGGCGCGTACCTTTCCCAGTCGAAGTCACATGTTGCCTCTGCTTCCTGCTCGAAAGCAAAGTCAATGTCATCCTCCCAGTCAAGACCGACTGGGATGTCCGAGAAGGCCCGTGTAGAGGTACTGTGCACAGTCGGCGCAGCAGATCTGCTCGATCGCTTGCTCTTCTGTGAGGCTATGCTGGCCGGATAACCGGCTGCATTGGCACCAGGAGCTACATGAAATCGCTGCCCGATACTGAGGCGACTTGATGCGAGTGAAGCCTTTGAAGGCTTCTGTCCGATCCCAGCGACAGAATCTTCTTGTGGAGGCACAGGTGGCAAGGGCTGCTTTTCTCGGAAACTTTGTCCCAAGAGCCTTCCGCGCACGGGCATTGTGGGTCGCTCCCCGGATGACGGTGATGGGTCACGAGATTGAGTCCGCTGAGAAGAATCGAACGACGCTTTGGTATGAAGATGTGGAATCGTGTGCGAGGCGCTGCTCGCTGAAGGAGAGTTCAAAGCGGGTGACGAGGAAGAATGTCGTGGCGCGCGTTCTGGTGACCTGAGCGTCGGTCGCTCATTGAAATGTTCATCTACGTTGAATTTCGTCTCCAGAGCTTCGTTGAACGTGGTCTCGTCGACACTCGGGCTGCCTCGATGTCGCGATGGAATCACTTGCTCATGTGGGGCCGATGTGCGCGCCAAGAGAAGGCGCGAATGCCGGATCCTGTCTGCTGGGACGCCTTGTAGTGCATGACCTTGGGCATCAAAGTCTAGCAGTCTGTTGCTCAGTGCTTTCTCGTCCACAGTTTCCAGTCGTGTGGGCAGGTTCTTTCGATCCGTGTGCCCGACGTGGTGGAAATTGAACGGCGAGGAGATCGAGGTCTTCTTCCGGTGATGGTAGACTAGATCCGACGTTAGCTTGCTGTGAAGATTGCAACCATGGCATGCATATGGGGTTTACTGACAATCGCTCTCGTCCCTGAAGTCCTTGGCACCGACGTTGCCCTTGGCTTCAGGTTGTGGTGTAATTTCTTCTTGCAGAGGAGATGTGAATGGAATCAAGCCGACATTGGCCTGCGGGTGCGCGGAGGAGCCCTGGTGGCTTTGTCGCGATCGTTTCGCCGTCGGTCGTGCTCCCTTTCTGCCTCCAAAGATCGAATGTCGAATGCTCTCTATCTGATCCGACGTCTTTCTCCGGGCGTGTTCGCTGCCCGCAGTCATTGGCCGTCGGGGCTGCGCTTGTGGGACGGACTCGGATGCAGGCAGGTCATCTTTGTGTGTCGAAAGAGTTGCCTGTAGGGGTTGCAGCGACAGCTTCCGCGTCGAGGCATCTGAACTGGAGCGTCCAAAGAAGGACAGACGTTTTCGCCGCGTCAACTCTCCCGCCGGAGAGTATGGTTCGGAGTCCTTGTCGAGCCATTGTCGCGTCGGCGTGCGACCTTTGGCGTCGCCTGCTGCCATGGCGATGTTGTCGAAAGAACGATAGTGGTTCGGGTCCGTCAGACTGCTGGCTGCCGTTGCAGTTGCTCGAGGCATTGATGTCATAGTCACCACTCGTCCAGCGTGAGCATCCCGTCGTGTTGGGGGCGTCCGTTGAGCAGAGTCAGTAGTCGCGGGTACATACTACTACTAGGGACGGTACTGCGCAAGCTATGTCGCCCGTGTGCTCCGTGCTCCCCCAAAGTCAAAAGTGTCAGAAACGACCGCCGACGGCAGGCTGCGAGGACAGGAGAGGAGAGGAGGTCCGAGAGGCGAGGAGAAGAGCGGAGAGGACAGGCGAGGCGAGGAGAGTTGAGGGTCGAGGAGACGAGAGAGTCGAGCAAAAGAGGAGCGAGAGGCACCAGGAGCATCCTTGTTGGAGTTCATGCTGGACGACGCAGGCACACAAATTCACGCGTCGTTCGTGTCGGGTGCGTTCCTTAGGCTTAGGTTCCCCCCCCCCAGCCCGCGTCCGACATGTGCAAGCGTCAGCGCTATTATTCGAGCCGAGAGGGCAGAACTTGGGCCGTGGGTCGACGTGCACTCCACTGCTATTTCTGCCGCCTGTGCTTGGCCTGCCACCACCCGATAGATCATCTCTACAGTATGTGGGTGGGTGTAGAGGAGATGTATACAGTGATGATGATATATGACTTGTCGCATGCCATTTCGCAGCCTGGTGATATTGATATTGCACTACTGTCTCGTACTCCGATACGGTACTGCACCCTGTGTTGCCGTCCCAACAGACACAATGGGAAACGACGAGACGCGCCAGAACCAGACTGATGGAAGAGGCCTCTCTTCCCCGTCGCCGTCGCCCGGCTTCCCCTGCGACGCAGCTTGGAGCGCAATAGAAATCGTGCGTCTCTACCTAGTCAATTATGGCTAGTGTTACGCGGCAGCTGGGACAGTGGCACTGTGGGACTGTGGGACAGGACTAGACTGGACTGGACTGGACCGCGACTGGACTAGGATGCTTTCGAGAGGAGAACCGCAACGACAGGGCCACCCTCACCTCCTCCGAGACTCCGATAAGCGTGGCATTCCCGTATGGCCAAGAAACGCCTCTTCACACACTCGATATCGGGATCACCTCGGGACCCTCCTTCACACGCCCGTCTTTCACTCGCAACAGTCTCACATCACAATGGACTTGGCTGGCGGAGCTGTGATGAGACTCCTTGGTGTACTCCAGCAGCTCCGGTCGTCTCCGTCAAGTCTCGTTTCAGTCAAGTGTCGAGTACGTGTGTGCCATACGCAATCTGTCTCGTGTCTGCAATACCCTCCGAGACAAGACAATCATGCAACGTGCTCTTCCAGAACTCGGCAGCATTCGCAGCGCCTGGGGCCCTGGGTGTCCCGCATGCTCGGAGAGTCCCGCAAGGTCGCCGTCAGACGGCGATCAACTTGGACCAAGTACAATGTAGAAAGTATTTGTATAGCAGCGCTTCTCGGGGCTGAGACTGCGGTACGACGTATGTTGGCCCATATAGTATGCGTTGGGGTTGCACAAACGATGTGCTGCCCACGAGACCCGACTTGTCACATCGGGCCACGGAATGATGCTGATGCACGATATATTGTTCAGCCCATCGGCTGGCGGTTTGATCGTCACTTGATCGTCTCATGTCGCCCCGGGTACAGACTTAGGTACATAACACCTCTACACTCTGTACGGTACGGTCAGTACATGTAGGTAAGGTATGTACCTATGATGCGGTTGGGGCGCAGAGCCTTTCGCGACCTCATCTTTCTGAACTTATCCTCATTGTGCTAGTTCTAATGTACCTACACCATTCGTCACGTACTGTACTACTGAAGACCCATTTTTCCGGCCAGGATGTCGTGCATGAAGAACATGTCCATTCACTACAGTAGTCTCCGTACTGTAGCTACAGTACATACAGTACAGTACACGCTTTGCTTGCCCGCCCCCAGTAGTGTGATCTATACGAGCACACCTCTGAGGCTCTGTACCGACAGCCATATAGTTTACATAGTAGTTCGACTCTTTGCATCTGCCTCGGCCCTCTTCCCATCGGGCATCAGCGTGGTGTCACGGACACAGCAGCAGACGTTGCATTTATTCCATGCAAAAGCTTACAGATGGACCTACCTTACAGTCCAGATTGTCGACACGTCTTTCGATTCTTCATGCCTGCTGTACTGTACATACGGCGTCTTTCCCTCTAGTTTCCCAAGTTGCATCGCAGAAGGTGTGCCCACCTAGAACCACCTAGCTACTACTTTAGTTTCCAGTTCGATTTCTAGTTTTACCCCACTTCTGCTGCACTCGGTTTCATTGTAGTCGTCGATAGATTGTTCTCCATCGGCCTAATGATACCACGTTACTACTGTAGGCCCAGTGTAGGGTCGTCGTGGGATGCGACTAGCACAGGCTAGCAGCGTACAGCATTGCCCTCTTTCAGACATGTCCTGCAGGCTTGCTGCTACAAAATACCGTATGTAACCTGCGACCTGCCTGTTAAGGTACCTTATCTACGCTAGACACCTTGAGGTAGAAGAATACTGCATGGAGAAGATACGAAAAAGAAAAACAACAACAAGAAGTGCCACTGCTGTCGTAGACTTTCTGCACACCCTCCGCAATACGGCAATGATTATTGGCCATCGGCGAGATCCATCGCAGGGTGCAAAGTCAGACGGGGCATGTTTGGCCGAGGCAACAACACTCATCAGTCTCATCTCATCTGGTGGGAAGACAGAGATGAGGAGGCAAGCTTGGCTGCTGCTCGGCCCCGCGAGTGAGAGTAGACAATAACTCCGTACATGTACATACCTAGGTATACAGATAGGTAGTCCACCAACACTGAATTGCCAAATGTACTATACAGCACTATATGTACAGGTACTGGAGCACGACCGCCAAGAGCCATTGGGATAGAAGAATAGTTGGACGCGGTCACGTGAATAAGCTGATTACATTATTCGTACAGCTCCGTCGTCCAACAACAAACAGTCGTGAAACCGCTCACACGCAAGCAACGCATATGCCCATTTTGTACGGAGTGTACAGTATAAAATGAACACGTTCAATCCTTGATCCAGGTGTAGAAACCTACCATCTTATGCGCGTCCCAAAGCCGCGGACAAAAGTTCCATGAGAGCCACCCAGTCTCGCAACGCATGTGAACGCAACACATCCCACTTTCCCCTTCCCCAGCATCGCAGCCTCATGCCTGTCATCAGCATCAGCGTCTGACACCTGTTCGTCAATCCAACACGGCCCGAGTCGTCGGCTCCGCGACACCGACCTCACCTTCTGGCTGCAGTGTCAGAAGTCCTTAACTGACTTTCCCGGCATCTGACATCCCCGCCGCCTGGTTACTCGCGACTCATTGACTTGCATCCGCACCCTTTTTTTCAAAATAGCTGTGAGATGTGATGTGATGTGATACCCTCTCTCATCTCATCGCACGGGACCTGGCGCTCGTGGCTGGATTTTCCATATGCAGGACACTGACTCAAGACATGTCGGACGGTACGAAGTGAGAAGGAAGTAACGAAGGTACGGAAGAGCCACACTCATCGAGTCATGTGAATGACGTGTAAGATCTGCAGGTTTTGGGCTTTTGATGCGAAACGGCCTGAGCCCTGGATCCTGATGATGATTGAGATGACTTTTTCGTGATCTTCGCAGTCATCAGAAATACAGCATTACTCGACTCATGGCATGAAGTCTTGATGTCATTTCGATGGCGGGAACTGTCTGTCATGGAGTTGTAAATCGAAAGTCCTGGATATCGCGATGACCATACTGGACTGGACTGGGCTTGTCCTGTGATGTCGACTGCCCTCTTGGCTAGTCATAAGCTGACGCTTTTGCTGATTGGTATAGGTCAGAGCATCAGCGACCTGTCGCCGAAGGGAAATATTGACGAATGACGGAACGATACAGGGCAGGATCATATGCATTTTCTCCTACGATCACAGTTCGCCGCATGTGTTCGGTATCTACTACTGACCTACCCCTACAGACCCGGGAGTAAAGGCTCTGAGCATTAGGAGAAAATTATTTACCTACTTGTGACTGCACTCTGGCTTGTCATCAAAATCTCGGTCACGCATTTCCCCTGACTCTCAACAAGATATCTCAAAGTCCTCGCCCAACTGCGAAATGTAGACTCCATAGCCCAGGCCGGATTAGAGATCTGTCAGTCCGTCAAGTGCGTACGCTATGTGGGTGCTATTGACGTTGGTTACCCGATTTCCTTCCTATTACCTGGTGTACGGGACTTTATATTGTGAAGCAGTGATATCAGCTTGATACACATGTGGAAGAAACCGCATTACGAAGCGGTTGGCGTGGGAAAAGAGAAGAGAAGGAAACCCACTATGTCAATCTGTTGGCTCCAGCTTCATCCTCCGCAGCTCGAGGATGTTACCTACGATCAGGGTCATATGCTATGGCTTCGCCGTAAGACTGGGACATGCATAACAATCCTCTTTCCACCAGAAGAGCAATCGGGGCGTTCTCCGAACCAAGCGATTTGATGAGGCTGGAGGCTTCAATATGCGGGCTGTAAGACTTATACCAGACGCCAAAACCGATGAAAACCGACCGGCGTAGAGGAAGTCGAGATTTCGGGCGCCAACGCATAGATATGAGACTGAGATGCACCACACGGCACCGGCGAAGATGGTTTGCTTCCGGACTGCCTCACTGGTGATGCCCCAGGAGAGTGCTCCAGTCTAGTCGCCAAGCTGGAGGATCGATGTGAGCCATCGGCCATCGTACTAACAGAGATGCCAGCGCGAGGTCACGGTGGTCTTGCACTCACGATGCGAAATTGTAACCTACAGCGCAGTCTTGTCGGCCACGATGGCTTGCAGGCCTGTCCCGTCTAGTCTCGTCTGGTCTAGTCTGGAGAACTGATGGAGGCCATGATGAGAGCCATCTCCGCCACACTCTTCCTGAGAAGCTGTTAGGGACACTGATCCACTGACTGCATCTACGGAGTACTTCCCCCGGATTCACTGAGAATGTGATGGTGTCTATGCCAACACCGCGATCAGTGTCGACATGGCCCATGTAGTACATTCGAAGGCTGGAGATTTCCATTTTTTCCATTTACGGCTCCTCCCGTCGGGCGCGCCCGCGAAGCAATCCAACGCAACTTGACATTCGACTCCGCCAACACACTGACCTCCTTCCGCTTGGACGTCTTCTGAAGCCAAAGTCATCTTGCATCGCAGCAATCATGAGCGAGACAGGAAAGCGGCTTCGAGTTGGCATAATCGGTGCAGGAGAAGTGGCCCAGGTCATTCACTTGCCTGTGCTTGCATTGCTCAGCCACCTGTTCACAACAACAATCGTTTGTGACATATCGGCAAAGGTTGGTCTCGCGCATGCTCCATGACCCGGTTCTGGCTGACTGGAACCAGAATGCAAAGCACTGTTCGGAAAAGTTTTCCGTCGCAAAAGCCACCACGGATCCCTGGGAAGTTTTTGCCAGCCCAGATGTCGATGTGGTGTTCATTTTAACAACGGACGAGTTCCACGAAGAGTACACCATTGCAGCTCTGGAAGCTGGCAAGAATGTCATGGTGGAGAAGCCCTTGACGTTATCACTTCCATCCGCACAACGAATTATCGCGGCAGAAAAGGACGCCAAGAATGGCGCTCGCGTGTTCGTGGGCTACATGAGAAGATACGCCGTCTCATATACGCAGACTTTCAAACGCGAGATCGCCACGATCCCCAAAATCCTCTATGCCCGTAGCAGAGATTTCAGCGGTCCCAATGCCAAGTTTGTCAGCGAGTCTGGCACTTTTCAGGTCAAGAATACCGATTTTCCCAGCACTGCAAGTACAGAAAGGCAGACGCGGCTGGACAGACTATTCAGGGAGGCCTTTCCGAACGTGAAACCTACCCAGCAACACATGCAATACTGTCGCTTTCTCGGAAGCCTCGGCTCCCACGACATCTCTCTACTCCGCGAGACGCTTGGTAGCCCGGAGTCTGTTGCTGGTGTGTCCGTCAACGAACCGTTCTACTCCGCCATTTTCAATTACAAAAACTCTAGCGGTGAGCCATTTTCTGTAACGTATGAGTCTGGCATCGACACAGTTCCGCGGTTTGACGCCCACCTGGCTGTTTATGGAGAGAAGAAGCGTGTGCACATCAATTATGATTCGCCATATGTTAAGGGACTACCTATCAAAGTCGTGGTTGAAGAGCTTAACGAGGCGGGAGAATTTCAGACCCGAGAGATGTTGGGGTCGTATGAGGATGCGTACACCACAGAGCTACAGGAACTGTACGCTGCTTGTGCGGAGGGCAAGCCAATCAAGACGACTGTTGAAGATGCTATTCAGGATATTGCTATCTTCGATTCGATGTACAAAACGTGGAGCAAGAGTCACTAAGAAGAGCACCAAATCACTTTGGTCCCAAGGTCATCATAGTCCACTACGCGTAACCTCCTCCCAAGCACAACGTCGAAATGTCGGGTGTGTCTATACTGCCTAGCGGCAACCGGGCGCTTGCTCGCAGTTCATCGTACTAAGCCATGACCAGAAACGCTCAAGTCTGACAACACAGCACAAGAGAGGATCCACTGTACCCCAGCCGTCGTCTCCAGCGACATGAAGCCCAGCGTATGTTCAGTAGAGCAGACGAAGACGAGAGGAAGGAATTGCGCGAGAACAGTCTGCGGCGCACGACATACAGTCTACCACGGCTATATCGTCGCTCCCCTCATCAACGATCCGCAATGCGCTTGTTTTGGCCACATTTGCCTCTGCTCAGCAGGGCCCTATCGAACCAAAGCCAATAGTAGTCCGAGTCTGTGACCCCCTATTCTGCAGTGTTACCAAACTTGACGGGCTTGGGTGGGTAGGCTGTGGCATGTAGTACTGCTCAGCGCTCCGTCCCGACGTTCCTTGTCACTTACTGGCTTGGGACAAGTGAGTGGAACTCTGCATTTTTCCGGGGATAAGGTCAGGTACTATCGATTGTGCCAAGATCCATTGTCGCTGACCAGAGTCTTACTACTAATTTGCTAAACAACCCCATTCATTGGCTTTATAGATAGCGTCGGAAACTTCTTCAAGCTCCATCGATATCTATATTAAGGCTATAAGAGGCCCGACACTGGTAGTCTGTGTTATTATAGCTTTTCACAACAATCTTCAAGTTACCGCTAGCCTATTGGAGCCCCATCCCAGAATGCGGAGGCTCCTTGATACTATAACTCTCGTACATGACACTAACACGATATATATACTTCTCTCCTTAAATCAAAAGAAGAACTAACTAACTCCTACATCGATCTCAAGAGGACTAGCGTAAGAGACATTTTAGCTATTAGCTCTATACGTTGTCGCGGCTAGCAAATAATCTGCCCTTAAGGCAATACTACTCCCAAACAACGTCTAATTTCTTCCTCTGCCAAGCCAATCTCTGATTGGCCCGAAACTTTTTC
>KZ105590.1:150-13603 GCA_000504405.2 Mycosphaerella sp. Ston1
GAGTTGGAGATGGAGATCATCCCCAACGGCAAGAGCATTCCCGCAGACAACAAGGGCGAGGCCGATCTGAGTATAATTCAGCTCGAAACCGCGGTTGGTGCTGCCATCAAGCATTTCCACAATGCGCATGGTGTCAACGTGCCGCGCCGTCGCTTCTTGCCAGTCAAGACTTGCTCAGACTTGATGCTCGTCAAGTCGGATCTGTACACTCTCAAGCACGGCCAGCTCGTGATGGACCCGAACCGCTTCGGACCAGCACCGCTCATCAAGCTCGGTGGTGACTTCAAGAAGGTGTCGAACTTCCAGGCGCGCATTCCGTCGATCCCCAAGATCCTCGAGCTGGATCACCTCACCATCACCGGTGCCGTCAACCTCGGCCGTGGTGTCGTGCTCAAGGGCACGGTCATCATTGTGGCGACAGAGGGCAGCACCATTGACGTGCCACCAGGCTCCATTCTGGAGAATGTGGTTGTGCAGGGTAGCTTGAGACTGCTCGAGCACTAGAATCTAGAGTGGTTCCGCAAGGCGGTTGCAGGCTGCGACTGCTTAGCATTCACTACTGTCCAGCATGGCTATGCTGGACCAGTTCAGCGACACGCAGGATGTACTTACTACTACGACTACTACCATCACAGCGAAAGGAAAGGTCGAATCAGTCGATCTGACAGCGACGACAAGCGTAGAGCATGAGATACCACCGGAGGTGTACTCCCAGCGCACGACGGAATGAAGATGTTAATTATGTGAAAGTGACTCTGTCTTCTCTTCTACGCGCCTCTCCTTTCTCATGATTTATCACATGCTGTTGTCGCTCATCTGCTGCTGCTGATTGTGGCTCCATACAGCCATGTCTGCTGTACCATCGAGAGGACAATACTTCCCTGTAGAAGTACCTGTATTCTATCGGCAACTGCAAGGATTGCTTCTATGCATCGGCCAATTCCCTGCAATGTGACGTCCTCCTCGAACAAACCTTAAGGTCGACACGTGCACGTAATGTACATACGTAGGTGAGGTACATGTACTGCACGGAGGGTGTTCTCCTCTATCATGATGCATGCAGGTTTGACATGTCATCCTCCTTGCAGCCCCCGAGTCCTTCTCATGTTAATAATAAGAGGTAGTATTGATACAATGGACGTTGTGCTACCAATCTATCTGTGCTCGTAGTTCTCCTTACCATCCCGTCCCATCCCATATCCCATCCATCCTCCTCTCCGGCTCTCCCCACTTCACTACTGTTGTCACAGGGCACACTCGGCAGATCCGAAGTCACATCGCATCAGCGTGCATTTCCAGGCAAGGAACCGCTGGGCTGCTGTGTGTGTTTGCAGACGCGCTAGCCGTTGTTCACCTGTTCACCTCACTATCTCAACGTGCTGACAGCTTGCCTCATGCTCATGTGCGACTACATGATGGAATAGCTGCAGACGACATTCCTCAAACGGTACTGCATTCTCTCGTCCAGTCCATCGTACCAGCAACGACGTAGGCATCGCTTTGGCTGAGCATGGCGAGCCCTACACCTTCTTCGACACCTCCAAAGGAGCACAAGGCCCGTTCTGAAGCGCAGCACGAGCACGGATATGAGCAGGAGCAGGAGCAGGGGCAGACGCGCGAGCACGCGGGGGCAGACGAGCACGAGAAGGATGTTGAGCAGCGCGAGGCTTACGAGTACTGGGGCTATCTGTTCAAGCCAGACAAGACGGGCACTGACAAGCTCAAAAGCCTGCTGCGAGGCTTGAAGGACCTCATGAATGAGCATTATGAGCCCTCTGACAACCCCGATCTCACGCCGAATCAGCTGGCGCACTTCTACCGCGACCTACATGGCAACTACGATCAGCTGTTCCTGGGCACGCCCAGCGAGAGCATCGCCTTCATCTACAAGAGCTTGGGCTGTCTGCACAGTCTGCAGCCGCTCCACCACACTCACCAGACTGCCTTTACTGATCCCACCGTGCCTGCGCTGAAGACCGAGGGATGGATCATGTGGCAGACCATCCAGCTTCTCCTGGGGCCTGAAGAGCACTCGAGCTTCCTGCGAGAAGCTGTCGCCAAGTGGGATGTCAAAGACCATGACACCGGCGCCGTGCTCCCCAAAATTCTGCCGCGAGAGTGCTTTCCAATCGACCCGGATAAGCACATGGTGGCCTGGTACGAGGGTGTCTCTGAGCGACTACGTCGGGAAGCAGAAGACGAAGAGCGCCACAAGCAAGTTGAGGTTGAGCACGACTCGGATCATCCCCCACAACGACGAGTACGAGATAGAGCGCATCATGGGCCGCCACATGGCCCTCCGCGGCCAGAGGGAGATGTGCTAAGTGAAGACGACGGTGCATCAGTGGACTCACGAGGACCCGCTTTGGCTTACTTTCGAAACC
The DNA here is from genome assembly GCA_000504405.2 of Mycosphaerella sp. Ston1. Lineage (NCBI taxonomy): Eukaryota > Fungi > Ascomycota > Dothideomycetes > Mycosphaerellales > Mycosphaerellaceae > Mycosphaerella > Mycosphaerella sp. Ston1. Next base: position 2,535 of record KZ105590.1, read on the forward strand.
CTTTGTACAGGCATGTGGACGGCCGGCCCTCGATTGTGCGGAAATCGTCGAAAAGACCAGGCCTGAGCCCGCGCGCGACGATGCTAGACAAAGGTAAAGCAGCAGCGGCTACCTTTGGGCGCATCGCACGCGGCGTAGGCAGTCCACACTTGTGGTCCGCCGACCCAAGACACAGCCGAAGCCGTTCTCGCGACCATCAGGACCACCACGAGCGAAGAAGGAGCCATCCAGACAACAGACATCCTCCCGGCACAGAAGAACCAACTTCAGCTGGTTCCTACGATGAACGCTTCGAGCCAAGAGCAACTTCGAGCCACAGCCATAGCCGTAGTAGTCATGGCCCAGGCCGTCACAGGCGGAAGTCCTCTCAGCCCGGTCGTGCTACTTCGGGTGCTGTTGCGGACGATGAGATGGAGGAGAGCGAGACGAGTCCCGTATACAGCCCTCCATCTGGGTCCAGTTCGAGCAGACATCGATCCCATCGCTCTAGGCCATCTGACGCTCGTGATGGCGATCGCGATCAGCCTTTGCGACACTCAAGGAGCCACGAGCCGACGCCGAGTCAGCGCGAAGGTGATGACTATTTCGGTGCTGGCAGCACCTATGAGGAACCTCCTGCTGCTAGGAGAAGCTCTGTTCATGACAGACCAAGTACACCACCAGTACAGTACAACGACCTTGGCCCATCCTTCGGGCCTTCCGCTTCACCACTCTTTGCTGCAACCGTAGCCAGGCATCCTGCTCCGCCTGCGCCTCACTTTCCACAGAAGATGCCACCAAGAGGGCCTCCTGGAATGGGCCACCCGCCGCCACAAGGCCCTGAATACGATGGAGGTCTACCTGCGAGACACCAGTCGCTACGACGACCTCATGATGGTTACGACAGCCGCAGCCCTGCGGGAGACGACAGACGTTATGGCAGTCCTCGACCAGGATCACGAAGGTACGATGATTCTCAATACCCCAATGGTCCGCCCCCAGGGCGCGATCCGCGTGATTCACGTTATCTGCCTCCTGATTTCGATTCACATCGTTCGCGAGATTCGAGAGACCGCGGCTATCCACCTCCAGACGACCGCCGTCCGCCACGCGATGCTCGAGACAGAGACCATCGCGATCGGCGAAGCAGTCGCGCGAGCGCCCCGCCTCCCGACGATGATTATGACGATAGTAGGAAATACAATCGACCGAAGCAAACCCGTTTTACGGATACGGGTGTCAGCGGTCGAAAGTATCCGGACGAGACTGGTTATAGTCGTGGTTCGTAGGAGGAATCTCGTGCTTTGATCAAGGACAAATTAAAACACTGGGCCGAGGAAAGGCAGAAGCGCAAGGCTGGGATCTGGAGCGAGCAGACCGCTGAGCAATGAATGAATGTATGATTATGACATGATGGGCACAATTTTCTTTTTGTGGTAATGAGACACGTTCGATGAGTAAGTAGTAGTTGTAGTAATAATAGTAGTAGTAGCAGGTACAGCTTTAGTAGCGTTATGAGCAGTAGTACTCCTTTCAAAATATCCTATCAAGGCATGAAAAGATTCATGTCTCGGCATGTTTCCATATTGAACATATCGTATCATGGTCATATTTGGTCCCGGTGGTACATACATCATGTGATATATCTCATGAGCTTTTCCCTACCACCACAACAACAACAACTCACTTAACTAACTAACTAGGTACTCACTCCATATAACTGACAGTCTTGATTCTGACAAACTCCTCCAATCCCCACTGGGCATTGAACCGACCCCATCCGGACTTCTTGACTCCACCATGCGGCAAACCCGCTTCGTCATGCACACTCATAGAGTTAATGTGGATAGCACCCGAATCGATTTCCTTTGCAATCTTCAGCCCACGGCCCAGGCTCTCGGTGAACACGGATCCGGAGAGACCGTATTCCGTGTCGTTGGCAATCTCGATGGCTTCTTCATCCGACTCGATGGCGATTAACGAGAGAGTGGGGCCGAAGGACTCGGTGTACCAGATGTCCATGTCTTTTTTGACGTCGGAGACGATGAGTGGTCGGATGCGATATGCCGAGTCTTCTTTGGATGTGACGTCTCCATAGATGATTTTGGCACCTTTGGAAACCGCGTCTTGTCGCAATTTGTAGTTTTTCTCCACGCCGGGTTGCGCGATGAGGACGGGGGCATCTGCATCGGGGCTGTAGATTTTGGCGGTGGCGGCTTTTAAGGCTTCGCCGAATTGGTCGAGCACTTTGCGGTGCACTAAGACTCGTTCCGTCGCCATGCAGATTTGACCGCCGTGGAGGAAGGAGCCCAGCGCGACTTGGAATGCTGCGTGTTCTATATTGGCGTCTTCGCAGACAATGGCGCTCGCTTTGCCGCCCAGCTCCATCAGGCACGGCTTGAGTTCTTTGCCTGCTTTGGCAGCAATGATGCTGCCCACCATGGTCGATCCCGTGAAGTTGATCTTCTTGATAGTAGGATGTTCGATCAGCTTGTTTGTCACAGCAGCAGCATCTTGTGGGCGATGATACAAGATGTTCACCACGCCATCGGGCAAACCAGCCTCCTTGAGAATCGATCCTATGGCCCAGTAGGTCTTCGGGCTCAGCTCAGAACCTTTTAGAACGCACGTGTTGCCAGCCGCGATGGGGTAGAGAAAAGCGCGAACCCCCAGGATGTAGGGGGCATTCCATGGAGCGATGCCCAAGATGACGCCCATGGGCTCCTTGAACAGGAACGCTCCTTGACCTGGAGTTTTTGTCTGAGGAATGAAGCCACTAATGGTGCCAGCGAGGCCACCCACGGAGCGGAGATTGTCAATGGTAGTAGCGATGTTGAATTGTGCAAAAGGATCGAGTGCTCCCGTCTCCTCCATCATATAGCTGGCGAGCTCGGATCTTCGTGACTCCATGATGTCGGCTGCTTTGAGGAGAATGCTCTGGATGTCGGCGGCTTTGGTTTTGCGCCATGTTTTGAACGCCTTTTGAGCTGCTTCACATGCCTCTGCAACATGCTGCTCCGACGCCGACGATGAAGCCCACAGTGTCTGGCTCGTGTTGGGACAGTTCACGTCAAAGGTGGTGTCTGTGACGACCTCCTGGCCATTGATCCAGAGCGGCACGGGCCCAGTCATGGCGATGACTTTCTGCTTCTGGGGCTTATTTGGAGTAGGAGGATAATGCAGAGTGGTCTACTGTATATGCAGGTCAGGCAAGGGTCGGCTTGCGCTTATATATATGTAGGTGAGGTCGATGTAGGTGTAATGCGGGTGGTGCAGGCGTTGGTACAATATTCTTGGGCAGAGGTCGACAATTGGTGCCACCGTCTCCGCTCACGAAGGGATCAACGGGTAGTCTATATACTACTGAATCGTTCATACCTTAGTACCTCTACCATGATGACCTCGGCCTGCCACGGGAGACACAGCCTTCGTCTATCCGTATACGGCGTACAGCGGTGGGTCGTATGGGGGCGATGCCCCGGGTGGAGATCCCAGCTGCCAGAACTGCCGCGTCGGGGTACCGCCACATGGCAGCGGAGAAGATGGAGGGGCTGCCTTCTCCCTCCCTTCTGTGCTCCAGCTTCACAGCTTCACACCGACGACCGTACGAGGGCTGATGACAGCCGCTCCGTTTCACATATGTACACATGACCAGCCTTGGTACCACTCTGTATCACTCACTGCCTTGACCCATGCTGCACTCACTTTCTGACTGTATTATTCTATCCATGAAGCTGCTTAGTCTGCAGTCTACAGTACCCTACACTCTACAGACTTCCATCAGCCACAAGCTCCCTGAAACCATTGATCAGATCGGCCTTGAGGTCCTCCCAGCTCTCAACACCAACGCTGACTCGCAGCAGAGTGCCTTCGACCTTCGGATCACTCATCTTCCTCCACTCGATCAGACTCTCCACACCACCCAAACTCGTAGCATGGTGGAACAGATGCAATTTCGAAGGCAAATGTTGTGCCAACGCTTCCCTTTTCATCCAAATCGAGAACACAGGTCCAAATCCGTTCGGCATCTGTTTCTTCAACCACACCATGTCTTCCTTTTGCAAACTCGCATGCTCGATCTTCTCTACAACCTTCTTCACATCCTCTACCCCGTCGTCGTCGTCGTCCGTCCCTAACGTTCCCTCTAGCGCGCCAGCAATGAAAGCAGCCAACTGGTCCGCATTCTCGCTCTGCCTCTTCACTCTCAACTCAAATGTCCTGAGAGATCTCACACCAAGCCAACCCTCCATACTGCCCATGACACTTCCCAGAAACACTCTTTCCGCGTACATTCCCCAATAGTGTTTCTCCCAACCCTCTACCTGTCTCCCCACCCCAACTACACCGCACAGCATATCCGAATGCCCACCAAAATACTTCGTCCCAGAATGCATGACAAAATCCGCGCCCCACAGAAACGGATCCAGTAGAGGCGGCGGCGCAAACGTCGCATCCACCGTCAAATGCGCGCCTCTCCGATGTGCCGCCTGCGCAAAAGCTTCAATATCATAAGCTTTCCCCGTAGGATTGACCGGAGTTTCCAAGTGTACCACATCTCCCTGTCCCAAACCCGCTGCATCCCAACTCTGTTCATCAAACAAGTCCACAATCTTGCATCCTGTCAGTTTCTGGTAAATGGCCAGGACGCCATGGCAGCCGTGATAGCCCGCACCGATAGCGACGACTTTGGGATGCAGCCATGTGAGGAGGGCGTGGAAGGCCGAGAGACCGCTAGAGTATGTGATGACGGGTTGGCCGAGGATGCTGGTGAGCATCAACTCCAATCGACTGGAGTTGGGGGCGGTGAGGCGGGAATAGATGTGTCCATCTCCAAGCATGGGCCCGCCCGGGGGATGCGAATTGGACAGTTCGAGTTCGCGCGAAGGGTCGAGTTGGGAGGGGTCGGATGGGTAGCGGTAGGTGGTCGAGACGTGAAGAGGAGGAGCGACATCGATGTTGTAGTTGATGGGGTCGTCGGCGTGGATGGCTTTAGTAGCGAGGCTGAGGTGCTCGTAGTCGCCTGGTTGTGGAATGCGTTGTGGAGGCTTGTTAGGCTGGTCGTGGAGGGGTTCTGCCATTGTCAACGTGCGTCGCTGAATAGAGTAGGAACGCAATGTAGTCAGAAGAACGACAAATGGGTATCATATGGATGCTTGTCCTGCGATCACGTCCAAACTGATATGTCTTATACATGTAGCTTGTGCTCTCGCCGTGGTTTATAAAGCGTTCGCGCTGGCGCTCGCGTCACACAAACTCTTTCGTCTTTCCTTGCCCCACCATTGGAACTCTCATCATGCAGGGCGTGGGATCAACCGTGCCGAGAAAACCCCACTCTGCTCCGTAGTTGATGAATTCGGGCTCGAATATAATGTTCTCAGCATCTCAATCAGCCGTCCAACTGGGCATGATATGACCAGCACTACCTAATGCTGCGTTGCTAACGGGATGACCGGAGACTGTTGGAACTCATATCCGTCGCTTGAGCGTGATGCCTCGAGATACGCTCGTCGCAGCTGGAAGGGCATGCGCGAACCTGTCGCGATCTGTCACGACTGTTAACATGTGCAATGTCAAGCTGGTTGACACAGAAGAAGCATCACGTGAGAGACTTACCTTGCTCCGTATCGAATCCTATGGTAATATCATCATGTTCCTCGGCATATTCCAGGTTCTCCAAATTGACGAAGCGATTCTTCAAGTGTTCCTCTGGAGTCTCGTCCTTACCCTTCTCTCGGTTGGGCAAAGTGAACTTGGCGTCCACCATCTTCACCGTCCACTTCTTGCCTTTACTGTCACCCTTGTGCGTTTCAAAAACATCGGTCGATTTGACCTGGAAGCAGAGCGCATCTGCATGGCTGAACTCTTCCATGAAAGCCAAGAGCTGAACAATCTGTCCCTGGGACACAATCTGAATGCGAATGCTCTGTGCCTGCCACTTCTTGTAGATTGGTACAACCATGCGTCTTCGCGAGATATCCAGGGTGGCAGCCATGCCATCAAAACGCACAGTGCATCCTGTGATGGCGGCTTGGAACGCATGCAGATCAGAGTGGTTTTGAAACGTAAATGTACGAATTGTCTGCTGCTCGAGCACTGTCTTCAATAGCTCCGCCATGCCATTGACAACCGTAGCATGCGACTGTCTGGTGTCAATCGACACAGTCATGTCTTCTTGCGGATCGCGAAGTATTTGCACACTGGGACTGTCTGAAGGAGGTAAGCGAAGCAATAGTTCTCCTTTGCCGAGGTTCACACGATCCGTGATACAACCAGTGTCATGTCGGGCCAGTATGCGAAGACTTTCTGACTCGACGGTGGCAGGCAACCTGCTGTTCGGGTCGTCAGGAACACTATTGGTGATGCCTAGCTTCTGCCAATTGAGTTTCTGCAGCGCGAGATGTCCGGATTGAGAGAAGCTCAGTGATTGTGAGGCGGGCTCTATATTGAGGCTTGTCAACACCATCTTTCCGACAATGCTCTCATGCGGACTGACTGCAAGACCATTGATGATATCGTAAAGGCGTTGTCTGCTGCCAGCATCCGGGAATACAAGCAGTATCCTACACTGTCTTTGTGCTTCCCAAGTACGCACGACCATTGCAGTAGTGCCGCCCGCAGCAGAATCTGTGAGGAATTCAAAGTAGAACGGTGATTTTCCACAAATGTCGTGGCTCACGGCACTCAGCGTCTTGTGCCCGGGATCAGTGACGAGCAACATGCGGTAGCTCCGGTGTAGCCTCCGTGTCCCACTGCCACCAACATGCTTGTCTGTACGCTCAAAAATGAAGGCAGTGCACCCTCGAATCTTTTCTGACGGAAACGAGCTCGAATTTAAAGAGTCAACGTATTGCAATTCCATAAGTCGACACTCGTGGACTAGTCTTTCGTCCGACTCTGGCTGCATCGTCCTTTCTATCTTGCGGGCATGTTCAGACAGGTTCCATAGCGCTCGATAGTCACGTTCTTGCATGCGTACGCTCAGGTCGAAATTCCTTGGCAAATGTATAGACATTGCAGCCGGACTTGCTCCCCACGTGACATCAGACCACGTTAGACCCCGTCGATGATCTTGCTGAGGCAGTATTTTGATATTCACGAGCTCGCTCTGGCTGGCGACAGTGATGCTTGTTTGATAATCATGTCTGCCACGCAACACGGTAAGCAAGCATGGCAGCACAACTCGATCGGTCTCCAAATCCTCTGTGTGTAAACACACCTGTACAGGAAATCGTCCATACCAGAAGTGATCCTTTGTGTCATTGAGAGGAAGCACCTCATATGGATCAACTGCTTGTTTTGAGTCTTGTACCAGTACCGACTTGCTAACACTGCCACTGAGCACAGCCTGTACATCGGAGGTGAAGCGTGGGTACTCAATCCAAATCTGAGTGTTTTGTCCCTGGATCAAAGACGATTCGGGCGGTAGCATGTGGTTCTTCGTGAGCGATAAAGACAGGGTCTTGAGCGAATTCTTCAACACAGCAAGGCTGCGACGGATCATGTCTGCCTCGGGATCACTCGCGTGCGAACCACCATCTGGTATATCAAAATGATTCAGGGGATCTCGCAGTATCCACCATGTCTTTGCAAGGTCAACGTGAGGTTGTGTGAGAAGTTCGCGTCTTTCGTTGGGACCTCTTCGTGCGAAAAGTGCTTCTAGACCCGTCTTCCCAATGTGGTACCACCACAACGCAGCTCTGAGCCACATGGAAGGCGTGCAGCGTTCGCCAAAAAGCTCTTTCTCGGCGGTCAATCGGAAGACACCCTTCATATGTGCTACACGGGATTCAAAGTCCGCAAACGCAGCGTCGGCAGCTGGGTTGTTTTCTGTAGGGATCTGTGACAATGCCGCAGGTCGACCTAGCGAGTAAGCGGAACTAGATGATACTGGTCTTGGAATTTCGTCGTGTCGTAAGACTGCTGCAGGCGACTTGCTAGGCGGAGGCATCGTTTTGGCCAAATAGTCTTGTGGACGATGCAAAGGCGACGGTGCCGGCGACGGACCTGTGTGGCTCGGCACCAGCAACGACGACCTTGGGCTATTGACACTTGAAGCTCCGTTCTGGACTCGGGAAGGGTACGGCGGCTGTGACCCAGGTCCTGCTGATTGCATACGAGGTGGTACACCATCGTCTCGCGAGCTGGGACGAGAATGCGAGCTCCGGTTTGAAAAGCGGTTGACGCTTGAGGACGACCCGTTCGGTCTCGAATAGACCGCAGTCGACTGCTGTGATGCAGCGGAAGAGTCGAAAAGGCCACCGGAAGGAGCTGGGGATCTCGAATTTTCGCATGCATAATCAATAGGTGCGATCATGCCGGGTTGTGGTGATGCTCTGGTCGCGTACATGTCTCGTAGTGGTGATCGTGGCGGTGGTGGCGGGATCTGCGCGCGATTATTGACATCGCGTTCACTGAGATCTTGTCCCAAAGACTGAGGGCCAGGCACCAGCTGATGCTGGGGAGCTGGCGATGCGTCTCTCGAATGCCTCATTGTATCTTCGCGGTCCGCAAATCGCTTCGGTGCGTCTGGTGTGACTTCGGTTTCGGGAGACTGTCCCAATGCCTCAGTCGAGCTATACACGCCACAACGGCGCGTGTCAGCTGGGCATGCATGCGACTCTTCATGCTCATCACTTGGACGTTCATTCTCGTCTGTTTCGCTTTCTCTTTTCGACATCATGCTCGCGCGTCTAAAGGCCATTGCCTCGTTCCTAGTCATCTCGCGTCGCTTCTGCACCACTGGGGAGCTAGCTTCGTCGCTTGTCGCGCTTTCGGGGGCAAGCTGAGCCCTGATGTTGCCGAGTCCAGCTGCAGGTAGCCTACCATCAAGTTCGAATTTCGTGTCCAGCCTGCCAGGTTGCTGCCGAGAAGGCGGTCGTTCGGAGCTTGCGTTGTCATCTGCAGGTGTCTGCTGAGTCGTGCTGTTTCCCAGAGGATACATTCCTGTACTAACCCTTCCGATACTCGGTCGGAGTGGTTTTACATCTCCCATGGCTGGAGAAGCGAGCTTTCTCGAGATTGCCGGCGAGAATTCATTGTGGGAAGTATTCAATCTGCGGATTGGCGGCGCCACAAGGGTGTCCTCTGGAGGCTGTGGCGAGTGTCGGACTTGCACCACTGGCTGACCAGGCAGTGGCTGTGGCAGAGATCGTCCGGCTGGCGTTGCATCTGACACTGATCTCCCCATGGCAGCCTTCATCCGCCCAATTTCTCTTGGAGGATCTGGTGCCTCATCACCACCCTCACCAATGATCTCCGGCGCTGTCTTTGCAAATCCCACGGCAAGCCCTTTCCTCCTCCTCGGTTTGGTGAACGTCGGTCCATCTGGGCCGGGGCTGTCCTCGCCCAATGCTCTGACCTGATGCGCCTCGGGCCACCTCCTTGCTATTGCAATGTCCAACTTTGGCTTGCTCTTCTCCGTGCTCGGCTTGAGGAAATCGACGACATCGTTGTCCAGCGTGAAAGTGCCTGCACGGGCTGGCGCGGGCGGGTCATCCTCGCCCGGTTCTCGTTCTTTCAGCACTTTGCCCCATTTGCTCTTCTTCAGGAATCTGCTTGCCTTGGACGTCTTGCTCTCGTCCTCGGCCATAGCGTTTAGCAGCAGATGATCGCCGGCTCAGCCGTGCAGCAAGAGGACGGACGCCTTGCGCGGTGCTCGCGTGTCACTCCCAGCGTCCTGCATAGGCATACACTATTACGACACACGACGCATGCACGCAGAGAGAAGGACCCGGAGACATCGACCAAGTCGCGTGTGAGGAGGGTGAGTGAGTGAGTGAGTGAGTGAGTAAGTGAGTGAGTGAAAGTGAGTGAGTGAAAGTGAGTGAGTGAAAGTGAGTGTGTGAACTTGTCGGGGTCTGATTCGGGCAGTCTCGAGACGTGAGTCCTCAAGGCCGACACGGACTCGCAATGCACGTCGCGAGAACTTATGCGGCAGGATGGATGAGTGTCCCAGGTTGTTGCTGGCAGCTCACACGAGGAAGGGAGACAGTTGCCAAGCCGTATGCGTCCTGCGACACGAGCTCAATGGTAAGGTAGGTGGTTCTAACCGACTGTGTTCTCACGTCGCTCCTCTTGACGGAGTGGTGAGTGGTGACCGACCAGCAGCTCGTTCTCACCACCATCGTCGTTGGAACACCACCGTGCTCGGCGGCTAGACAACGATACCAGGCACGCGCCAGGATGCCATTTATAGTTCTGCGGCAATACGGGTGTGACACACACCTAACAGCCTAGTCGCTGCTAGTCTTGTACAGCGTCTGCCCGCATCGGAGGAGTATTTGCGCTAAAACGGCAGGGTTAATTGCGAGCCCAGACAAGGGATTTAGTGCCCGACCTTACTGCAAACGGTTAGTGTACCTGCGGGCGTTTTATCTAATCGCAGGGATTTAGTGCAACGTCGCTGTATGCGGGTATTGCTGTAATTTGAGCTGCGCTTAGATACTATATATACCTTATCTTCTTTATATACCGCTACGGCGACAGCGTTAGTAAATATAGGCAAAAGCTTAGTAAGGCGATTAGTCAGAATAACCGTAGCAACAACATACTAGAAGGAGGTCGTAATAGGATAGGTATATTAGGAGTTCTGATTAATTAGGGGTAGCTAAATTCTTAAATAACTAGCTTAGGGCTAAAAACGCGTTTGCCGCTATCTTTAGCTATATTACCTGTAACAATCGAGGGTATATCTCTGCCTCCTTATTAGCTCGCGGGTATAGGGTTATTGTAGGGAAGTCGATTAATTAATTCCGCTACCGACAAAGACAAAGGAGAGGAGGTATTACCGTATACTGCTAGACAAAGGAGATAAGAGATAACCGATAGCTGCTGCCGCCTACTATCTAGTATGTCTACTATTATTAGCAATTACCGCTTTAATCCGTGCTAGTATACTACTAATCTAGCCTTAGATTTGATCTATTATAATATCGGTATATTCCTCGTATATTGCCTATACTAATGCCCTTCTAGTTAGTCGATTATACCGCCGTTCGATAGCCCTTTTAATATAGTTCTATATATTCTTAATAGGGTTGAGGTTAGGTAAAGATAGCGGCTATAGTATAAGAGGTATACGTCGTTCGGCG
>AWYF02002663.1:0-16145 GCA_000504405.2 Mycosphaerella sp. Ston1
TACAGAATAGATAAGATATCGATTACCTTTAATACTTACTACCTTATATATATATTACTATTAATCCTTCGTCCTTTTACTATATCCTTAACCCTCTATATATACAGACTATATAGCTCTGGCTATATGCTCTTGCTACGATTACTATATATAGTCCGCTTACTATACTTACTATATACCTGCTACCCTACTACTACGATAATTTGGTTTGTGTATATTGCAGCCTTTACTATATATATTAGTCTAACTATATACTCGAATCGACCTTAAAGACTAGAACTAGATTAACTTACCTCTGCAGTCGGCTCTAGTACTACTAGTAGCTCTGCGTCCGTATTATCTTTATATTACTAAGCGATAAAGTCGTTAAGCTAGTTTCCTAGACTATTAGCCTTAGGTTCTGCCTCTACGCTAGATGTCTTAGCGCGAGTGCGCTTGCGAGGTCGTTCTAGGTTATTAGCGTTACTCGGCGGTATAGGGCCAAAGTCCTTCTTAATACTAGTAGGCGCAGCGACTCGACTAGAACTAGGTTTTCCCTTTAGCGGCTTCTTCCTAGTTTTGACTATATCCGCGGTAATATAGAAGGGGCGTAGTTATATACTAATGTGCGCGCTCGGCGCTAGTATACTCGGTCGGCGCTAATATTGTATCGGTCGGTACTAATATAGTATCGGTCGGTGCTAATAAGGTCGGTCGGTACTAATAAAGTCTATCGGTGCTAGTAAAGTCTGTCGGTGCTAGTGTCTAATGCCTAGTACTATAATTAAGCGAGTCTGTGCAGTCTGGTCGTATAGAAGTAGCAGTAGAGGCAGACTATATAAGTCGAGCAAGAACAAACGCGTACTAGCAAACGCGTACTAGCAAACGCGTACTAGCAAACGCGTACCTGTATAGGCAAATATATACGCGTAAAATTCGTGTTATTAGGCCAGATATATAGTTTACTCTTATATATGCACCGTATATAGTCGCGTATATGCAATACAGCAAAAGAATAGTAAGTACTATATTAGTAGTATGTCTTCAAAACATAATATATATATAGTCGCCTAGCTATAATTTGAACATAGGATAGCACGCTACTAATAGCAGCGTATAGTCCTTCTACTAGACTACCGGGCCTGTCGAGCGCACGTATAGGCATATAAGCCCTTCTAATCTAACTCCTATATAGCATCTATTATAATAGCTCGACTCTAGCCCGACTAGTAGCGACCTAACTCTAATCGATACTTAGACTACTAACGACAAGAAGCAAACGGTATATAGAGCATAGCAGTCTCCTCTTACCGGCTCGTGGGGGTATATAGAGCACAGCAGTCTCCTCTTACTAGCTCGCGGGGGTATATAGAGCACAGCAGTCTCCTTACTAGCTCGCGGGGGTATATAGAGCATAGTAGTCTCCTCTTACTAGCTCGCAGGGGTATATAGAGCACAGCAGTCTCCTCTTACTAGCTCGCGGGCTAATACTTACGGCTCTTCTACCGACAAGTGTACTCCAGATCTATAGGATGTCGATAAACTCTTGCTAATACTAGTTAGATTCCGAGGCACGCAATATATATATAGACGTAAGTTGTTCGATATGTTACCTAATATATTGCAGCGAGCACTATGTTCGTAGACATCGTATTCGTGTCGACTAGGCTATAGCCGGGAGTTCGATCCGTTGTTAAAGTCGGGTTGTCGAGTACCGCGTAGTTTATTAACCGTCCTAATATAGATCGAATGCTTATATACACAGACTTAAGTAGTTATTAGCAGCTGCGACGAAGATCTTTTAATATTATCCGAACTATAACTAAAGATTAAGTAGGAATATAAGGGGGATATGCTTGTTAATTGGGCGGGGTTTATACTAGCGTGCTGGTCTAGGACGCGAAACTGGATGTTATTAATGGGTCGATAAAGGACTAGTTAATCTAACTGTCGAAACCTCTAGGTAGTTAAGCCGGAGGCTAAGGCGGAGGCGGAGGATATAGGTCTGTTTACTACGTGTATATAGTTAGTAAGTATTGCTTATTACTATAAAATAAGAACGATTATCTTTATTAGGGCTTAAGAAAAGGCCTTTAGTAGCAAACGCCGGCACGCAACCTAAAACAGTAGCAAAAAAAGGCTATCTGTAGTAGCTGTTGCCTAGCTAGATGCCTTTTAGTAGCAATGCCGAAAGAATGCGATATAGTAAAGCTCTAGTAAGGTCTTTAGTAGCGGATGCCGTATAATCGTCGAATAATAATACTAATAAGAGGAGGCTAATAGCGGAGCGCGGGCCTTCTTTATAAGCTTTAGCGAGCTTAAATCGCGCTGCTTCTTTTAGCGGGAGCCCTTAGTCGCAATAGTTACTACCGTACGTACTGTTAGTATAGACATATCTTACTTAACCTATAACCTACTGCACCTTATATCTCTTAAATTGCTTTACCGTAACTTCTCCGAAGTCCGGATCCGCGAGCATTACTACGAAATTATTCCTAAGCACTTCTTTTGCACCTTTATCGGTGCGAGTGCGGTCGCTAAGCTTAGCGCGGTATTAGTTATTTTTAATAACAAAACGATTCGTAAACGCGAGCAGGTTAGCCTAGATTTCTATATATATATATCTACAAGTTAGTACTATTATATACTAAAAAAACTAGGAGTAGAACTATATATAGTTCGAACACGTCTAGAGCAGCTATACTATACGATACCTTAACAAAAGAATTTGCCGAGCTTAGTGCTCTAATTATAGTCGAACAATTTTTTTATTAGCGACCAAATATTGAAAAAATCCTCGGACGAGAATTTTTCGCGGAAATAATCTACGATATTATCGTGCTAGGAGATGCGGCGGAGGTTAGGGTCGCTGCTACGCAGCGTTTCGACGAAATTCTATTTATCTATTAGCACTAATATATATACTAGGCTAGGACTCGATATCGATAGTCCGCAGGACATATAATTGCGTTCCTAAGAATAGTTCGCTTATAATTACGCGAATTCGTCGACTATTTATCTTTACTATCTCTATACTCGATCGAATATACTATAGAGCCCTCCTATATATATATATTAGTCAGAACTACAACGCTAAGTATAGCTTTAATAAGTCCAAAACGCGAAACGAAGATAAACTTACCTATATCTCCTTTAGCACTCGATTATAGTACTGCTCTCTTATCTCTCCGTATAAAAATGTCGACTACTTTATCTCTTTATTTAAAAATCGATCTTTCTCGGCCTCGATCGCGGCTGCTTCTTTATCTTTATCTTTATTCGTAGTCCTCTTTCTCTTACGTACTTAGCGAGTCTTCGGAACGAGCGCGGCAGCGCGAACTTCGGCATAATTTTCCTATATATACTGTTACTATACTATACAGTACCCGGTATATACATATATACAAATATATATAAGACTCTAGCTAACACCGATAGCTAGCCTCGAGGAGGACAGAGAGGCCTGCGGAGACGGCATACTAGCAGCGAGGGCAGAGCGAGCGACGGCGAGGGCAGAGCGGAGCGACGGCGAGGGCAGAGCGGAGCGACGGCGAGGGCAGAGCGGAGCGAAGCGGGAGAAATAGGGCGAAGCGGAGCGGAGGGACAGGAATAGAGCGGAGCGGAGTAGAGACGATGTCGTTATAATACGAGAGTATAGCAGCGCTGTATATAGTAGTAGTATATATATAGTATAAGCCTAGAACTAGTAGTTGCAACTCGAGCATATAGTACTTTCTATATAAGCATACGGAGTCGCACTGTCCCCTCTACGTACTTCGCTAGGTTTATACCGTCGAATTACAGTTTAATATATTTATACGGCTAAATTACAGCTCTCTAGGTAAACACTATTACTATATAGTTTATTAGTGCCTTATATACTAATATAGAAGCTATATAGTAAAATTAGTACGCTTTTTGTATACTAAGCGTTAATATAAGTATACGCTTATTAATATCTATATATATATCGAGTCTACCTGCAACAGGCTGTATTTTTATAGATGTTAAGTATAGTGCTAGTACAATACGGTTTACGGAGCTAACGTAATATATTTTCTTACGTCTCTATACGTTAAGCGCTTCGAAACAACAACTAAAAAACCCTAGTTCTAAAAGATTGCCGTAAAGACGTATAGTTCGTAAGACGCTCTGTTATAGCTTATCGCAAAGAAGCGGTAATTCAGACTATATATACTATTAATGTACACGCTAAATCAAACAGCTATAAAACTACAGTTATGTTATATATACGTGTTAAGCTAATACACGTATCGATATTAGCACGCTTACTCTTACGAACGGGGTTTATATGCTTCCGTTTTTAAAACCATAAATATATAGTGCATATATACCCTACTTTCCGCTAATGTAACTAAAGAACTAGCGATCCCAGATGCATGTCCCGTCGCCGCCAGCTTCCCACGGGTCCAATCCATGAATGATCTCCTACCAGACAAAACTAGTAGGGAATCCTGGGCGACGCCAATAGAAAAAGGAGCAACTAGCCAGGACACTCAGCCAGGAGCGGTCTGTTGCGAAAATGAGCTTAACAGCGAGTCAGCAAATCGGAAGGGTCGAGCTGATGAAGCGGGACATTGCATTCTGTGTGTGCAGGAAGAAAAGGCCTGCACATAATCACGATATGCCCATAATAATAATAAAATCATAAAATCATCCTCCCTAGCCTTGACCTTTGCTGTGTGTAGCCTGTACAGTAGTACCTTGGTTGTCGTTCTGCTAGAGGGAGGGAGGAAGGGAGGAAGGGAGGGAGGTGGTGACTGGTGTCAGTGAGGTGTCTTGACTCTTCTCAGCAGATCATTCATCTTCACGCTGCTCTATCTATTGTACCGTACTGTACTGTAGTAATTCGTTATTATTATTGTTATCCCATCTGCAGTAGTCTACAGCACTGACTGCTACCCACATTCATTATTATCTCCTTCCTACCTACATGTACCTACCAGCCGAATCACTTCTACCTGCACACGCTATAATTGTCACCGTCCATGGCCACCGGGCAACACCTCGCGAGCCGACTGCTTAGGCTGCTCCAAGCCTCCTAGAACTAGCCGACCACGCTTTCACTCGCTTACTTTCGCACATAGATTACGAGGAGGAAGAGAAGGAGGGAGGGGAGAGCGCCCTTTGGTGCGCTGCGTCTCGTCATCATTCGTGGCATGTCATTACTACTGTTGGGAGAGCGCCCGACAGAGGCCATGTCGGCTCTGCCCTCGATGCACACAACGTGGGTGCCCGACGACACACCGAGTAGTCCCACCCTGAGCAACATCGATATGGTGCTTCCCGTGGCGCATGGCCATCTCGCCATGTCACCTCCGCGCGCACCACGTCGTCCCCCAAGTCCCAGCTACTTGCGTGACCGAGCGGGGCACGACGCCGGCGGAGGCGGAGGCGGAGGAAGTGGAACAGGAGGAGGTGGTGGAGGAGGTGGTGGAGGAGGAGAAGCAGTAGGAAGAGGAGGAGGAGGAGGAGGAGGGCCAGCAGCAGGAGTAGCAGCAACTGGAGGAGCGACCAATTCAGCGGGCGCGACGCGCAAGAAAGAAAGGCTGGGCTTCAGTCGCAAGATGATGATGTTGCGGAGTCGGACGTCGAGCAGTTGCAGCACCGCTCGTGGCTCGCCCTCACAAGGTTCCCTACCCTCGTCGCCCATACTGCAAGACGTCGGCAATCTGGCGCCAGAGCAGCCCGAGAACGACTTCTTGCAGTTGCCTCTTTCTGCAAACGACGAGCTGCGCACGACGAGCGGAAGCTCGTCTAGTGAGGTGTCCGGCTTGACCACATTCTTCGACAAGTACCCCAGGGCGGGCGGAGCGAGCGACGACGAGCCCCTGTACGACAGCAGCGACAATCAACTGGACGGCAGAACCAGCCTCGACGACGATGCAGACGCGGCGCTTCGGCGCAGGCAAGAGCAAGAGGAGTATGAATCCGCAATACTCAGCCAGCGCGCCGAGCAGATCCTCGCCAACGCGAAAAGGCGTCTCAACGTCATGGAGGGCAACCTGCGAGGGGCTCGTGATCTTGTTCAGCCTCTAACTGCTGCCAATCTGAAGCGTGCGACGTCGTTGTCTGGAGCGGCAATCTACGGCAACGGGAGGACGCTGCGATATGGCTACGACGAACAGGCGAAGTCTTCGCCACGCAATTTGCACGCACAGCAGTCTTCACCTCACATGGTCCAGGACTACCACCGAAACTGGAGCGACGCTTTACCAGATCGGCCATACACGTCTTTGGAACACGGCTCACGTTATGTGGCTGATTCATTCCTGCAGGAATACTCCCAACCGGCAGAGCAAACCCACGGCCGCGTCTTACGTACAGCTCGCAGTCATGATCAGCTCAGAAGCAGTGGCATGTACAGCACCAGTCGCAACTTACACCATCAGAGGTCACCAGACCAGATGCACCTTGAACCACTGGCGGAAGATGAGGAACGCAGGCCGCAACGCCACAGCCAGTTTAATTCTTCCTCGAGCATTAACAATGGGCTTGGCGTATATCGCCCATCTTCCAGGACCTCGGACCTGCGTGACCAAATGTCGAGTCTGAAAGGCAAAATTTCTACGCTAAAGGAACGTGCACGTGAGGACAGTCTCCGAAGGCAGTCTCAGTCGAACCTCCGGCATCAGTCGCCTTTCAACAATGCAGCAACGACGCCGCCAGAAACGTCCCACGCCCGTTCACCTGTCGAGCACGATGATGGTGCGCACTACCCTGGTGCCTCCAACGGAGCTCTTGACGAAAGGCCTGTCACGTCGAAGCATCAAACAACATGGAAGTCCAGCGGTTCCAATACTGGCAGTCGCGAGGCGTTCGCAGAACAGGCCACCGAGCTTGCAGAAGCTCGCGTTGTCAAGATGGGAGATTGCAAGACTCCGATCAGCAAAATTCAGGTACGAGCATCAAGTCTGAAACCGCAGGGGGGCAAACCACAGTTGCATAGGAGAAGGACAGCAAGTGGAAGTGCGATGGTGAGCTCATCCAAGAGTCGCTACTCGCATCAACAATACCACGACGGTGCAGATGGGCATAGTACGCAAGCTGGACTCCACAGTGAGGCTGTGATTGATCTGCCCTCGGCGCACTATGCTGAACATGAGTACCTCCAAGTGTCATCGCCTGCATCGTCTACTCATGAATCCATCAGGAGCCGTCATTCATCTTCTGGTGAGGCGAGGGCACGCTTCAAAAATGGGTATGCAAATTCAGAGCCCACGCCGAGTGTGTACGAAGATGCAAAAGAACAAGCTTCTGTGGTCGCACACGAAGACCGAGAGGATGCCTTTGACTACGAACATTTCTTCCTCCATAGTGCCATGGCGACGTATGCAAACTCTGAGTCTAGTGCGGCATCAGAAGCTTCTATTGAGACAGCACGAGGACCTGCGCTTGTAGGCTACGAGGACGACGAGGCATTTGACCACGAATCCCCCCCTGCGTCGCCAGAAACCCCGGAGAAGCTGCGCGAGATCGAGCGGAACCTGCACAAGCGCAGCCTTTCGAGCGAGAGTATCACTACCGCAGGTACATTCGCTACTGCAGAGGAAGGAGCAGAGGAGGAGCCAGGGTCGCCTATAGAGGGACGCATCACATACCGCGGTCGCTACACGCAAAGGCAACACTCGGTGTCACCAGTCCACTCTCCGGGTCCATCTGTCTCCCGCATTCACTCCCGACAAGAGTCGCGTACCACACAAAGGTCAAACTCGACATATCGCGCGAGCAGTAGCCGTCAATCGCACGTTCAACATGGCAACAATGTGCGCCTGTTAACGCGGAGCGACAGCTCATCTGACCGCGCAGACTCTGGTGTTGGCATGATGAGCCGCAGCGATAACCATTATCCACTGCAATTTGCCGCTACGCAAAAGTACGCAAGTAAAGCGTCGAACAACAGCACGACCAGTACGCCACCATTATCTCCCATGATTCGGGCAGATCCGACTACTATCGCGGTGCAAGCACTGCTTGATCCAAATGGGCGGCAGCTTGGGTTGAGGAACAAAGCTGTCCTTTTCGGCGTAGTGGAGAGTTTGCGCAGAGTGGTGAGGCAGATGCAGGATGAAGATGATGCCACCTTTGCAAGTCGCATGCTGCGAAATACTCTCGATGAAGCCAAGCGAACGCTCGATGGGCTATGAGTGGTGTGCTGTGCATGCCCGCATTGCTCCATGCTTGCTATTTACCTATTCTTCACCCACATTTTTTGGGATTTTAATCTGCAGCGTTCTAGCGAATTGAGATAACCAATGGCGCGGGGCGATACAGTGGACGTATTATCATGGTGCTCGCGACGCCATACATACCTTATACATAGGTATATAAAGCTCGTCCATCTACATAGCTCGTGTGCGAATGTGTAAGATAATCAGACCAATTCCGACACTCGTCTGCTCTTGTGCCAGACCGGTCCTCCTCGTGTATCACACTCGTAAGGAGGCGAACGAATTCGATCGACTAGTGGTAGAGAAGGATAATATATTCAAGACAGACCTGGAAACTACTGTGGTGAGACGGATAGCACAGAATCACTGCGCATCTCAAATAGTTCTAGCACGTTCACACGATTCCCATTTTTGTGCCGTCTTCATGACATATGAAAAAATCATTCATGATAAGGTGAATCAACGTTAGGTACCTCATCAAACAACCTCAAATCTCAACATTCTCGCCTCTCGAATAATAAGTATGACCCTCTCCACTCTCCTTCTTCTTCTGCGTCGTATTATTCGCCGCCGCGGCACTCTCCGCTCCCTCTTGCTGCATACCTTCACACCCCACCGCTTTGCCCGCGAGTTCTTCGACTTTCCCCATGCCTTGCTGTTGCGGGTCTCGTGCGGCGGAGGCGGCTTTCATGGCGTTGATGCCTTGCGACTTGTCGGCGTCGGCGGAACGTTGCCAGGCGGAATTTCCTGTGACGGCTGCGACTCCGGCCTGTGGCAAAATCAGAGGTAGGGAGTCGTTAGCTATATGTTTCTATAGTGGTGTATGTGGACAGCCTTTTTTTTGTTCTTTTGTTTTGGTTTTTTGGTCGTGTAAGGTTGTGGTGAGGTGATAGAATAAGAAGAAATGATGAGGATGCGCCACAGTCAGAACCAGGACCTTGACCTTGACCAAGATAGAACTATCCAAGATCAAGACCCATGAGTCCAAGAGCTCGCTACCAGGCAGGGGAGGGCAGGGTACTCGAGCAAACTCCGTGCTACACACGGGGACAAAAACGTACCTCGCCTAGTCCCTTGACATATTGCTGCGAAATCGTTAGTCCTCGCATTGGGGGCAAGATTGTATATCATGGCGTATCTCTCATCATAGAACTAGTTCTATTCGGCTGATGATGGATTGGATTGGACCTTTGCAGACAACTTACTGCATGGCCTCCGACCAAAGATGGGTGGTGTCCCTTGGTGTTTGGTGCTTCGGACATGATGGATTGTAGATTTTGAGTTGTTTTGGATATATGTGGTGGTGGTGGTGGACTTGTATCAAGGATGGGACCTCTTTCGTGGTAGTGGCGGCGGTGATGATGATGATGGTGGGAGGATGAGGGGATAATGTCTGCTGCTGCATAAAGGTTGTACATGTACCTACTTAAGCTCTCCTGTCCCAGCCTCACTGTGCTCATGTGCTGGGACCGATGACGCTGACGTGCGTGGGAGAGACAACATTCCCCTCACAGAATGTACGAGTAGCGCCACAAGTCACGTACATGTAGTAGTACATGTACTTCTTCTTCTACTACTGCGCCCTCTTCACTCACCCAGCCAGAAGCCAATAATCCATGCACAAACAGTGTCTCTGCAAATGTGCAAACCATGCTACCATATCCCCTCTCAACCGTTCAGCATTCACGTCCTCCATGTAAGATCCACACCTCCTGCACACCCGCCGAGGCATGTGCGGTTCCAATACGATCTTTCTGATGACATCGTACGAGCGGCCATCCTCAGCACGCCGACAGTTTCTCAGGTGCGTCAATGTCACATCCCAAAACATCAGATCGCTGAGATTGACGTGCTCTACCAACCGAGGCAACATGCTGTCAAGCAAGCTGCGCAAAGGTTGCTCAAGTTCTGAGGGTACTATGCCATCGACAATCATGTCAGTCTCAAGCTGTCCCCGATGTTCGGTCGATATAGCGGGCTGGTTGTAGGCGCTGCGGATAGCCATGTCGAGCTCCGATAGCATCTGTTCAAACTGCGGAAGCTTGAACGGCATCGCTTTGATGTGCTTCAGGATCGCAGTGAGTTCCTGTTGCTCTGGAATAGATCGAGCCCGCCCAAGGACGAGCTGAACAGCTTGCATGTATTTCACTATCCACATTGTCTGAAACCGAAGGACTACACGCGAGTAGCTGCATAACGCAAGGTGCAAGGCGATTGATCCCGATGATGCAATGAGAACCTCGAATGCTTCCTTGGCCGTGACACCAGACTCCAGGTTGCGCTTCACTTCGACAAGAGTGCGCACCATATAAACCATCAGATCAATGCACCACTTGACGAGGCCACGAAGAGAGTGGACCGCATCCGATGGAATAGATTTCATGTCTTGACGACTGAGTGTTTGCGCGCATGCTGTGCTAGCCAGGCGAAGGGTGAGCATCGCAAAGGCATATTGTGCCGAAAAATTGCGTTCGCCTGTAACAGAGTTGGTGCCAAGTGCAAGCTGTGCGCTCAAGCAGCGTGGCACGAATGGCTCCTTCAGCACAATCATCTGTTGTCTACTCTGATCTTGGCACGAGATGTCGGGTGTCCTCTGCAGCATGCGAAAGATCATCTTGACTACCCTGGAGCGGATTTCGGCGCTGGCGTTGACCGGCAGCAGCGCCAACACTTCGTCGTTGGACACGTTGTTGAAGCATAGGAAGGCGTACTGGCGAGCGATACACACCGCTGCAGCTTCAATGTATGCTCTATTGTCTCCCACGAGCGCATCTTCGGTTTCTTGCCAGCCGTGTGTGAAGATCATGTTCTGCGTCACGACTTCATGATGAGCCCGTACCAATGCTAGAGCGCTACCGTCAGAGGACATCGCAACATGCACGTTCTGTGCACCAGAAGGGTGCCAGAAACCGGTCTGGGGAATGTTGGGTACTATTTCTGTATCGTTGAAAGAACTCAGCGTGTTCATGGTCACACGATCTCTGAAATCGAGAGTTCCGTCGCTGGTCGCGAAAGCTGAGATTGTATCGAATGCTTGCGACGCGAAAGCCATGATTATCTTAGGTATCGTGGTGTCTGCTTGCCGCTTGAGAAGTGTGGCTTGGTTGAGTACATGGTTGTTTGCGTCGCCAGAACCTTGCCTCAGCTTCTTAAAGCTTTCATGTAGTCTGGGTGAGTACGACTCGACCGTCCATCGCAGCACCGTGCTGGAGTAACCTTGATTTTGCGAGCCATCCATCGACATGGCCGCGTAGGTGAAGATGGCCTGTACAGTAGGCGTGGTGGGCGATAGTTGCGCCGCTTCGGGAACTGCTGGGATGATGTCCAGCTGTGATAGTTTTGCTCCGTCCATCTGCTGAGCGCGAACCATTTCCACCGCCGTCAAGTGATGAATATCTAGTTCGGGTGACACCAGGGTATATTGCTGGCTCCCTCGACTTTGCTGCGTGGCATTCCAGTGGATTGTGATGCGATAGAGTCGCAACTGTGAGCTCTGGTCTGCCGTGATGGCCAAAAGATCGGCTCCGTCTTCCCCCAAGGCGGCGTGGGTCAAGTACTCGTCCGACGACCGTACGGTGTGAAGCACTACACTGGTTGACTGCCAGCCCTGCCCTTCATTCTGGTAGAGCAGTGTCAGCTCAGTGGAGCGGCTGATGTGAAGCAATGCGTGGCGGCCTTCAGCCGGATGATGCGCCTTCAAGGCGTGCTGGTCACGGTGCTTGATCTGGGCTTCCCACTTGTCGCCGTTCTTGCGAGCCACATCAAGGTACGGTCCCTGGCGCTGGTGTCAGTCATGCACGTGGCGAAGGCGCAAGCTGCTCTCAAGATGCTCACTCTGAACTCCGCTGGGAAGAGTGCTAACCTACATTCCGCCCGGCACCATCAGTGGATGTCTGGGGTACATGGTGGCAGGTCATGCTCGGGGACCACGTACCAATGCAGGCCGACTATGGCATTCATCGAGTGCTCGCTGGTCTTCCGCGACAAATCCCCACCGACTGCCGGCGCCATTCTGCTCAGCGCCCCTGTCAACGTGTGCATATGGACAAACCCAGCATCATCGACGACTGCAAGCTCTATGCCGATGCCATTAAACTGCAGGTGGACGAAGATCCGCCCTGCCGGCGCTTCAATTGCATGCTTCGAGGGCTCACTGGCTGTCCATGCGCCTGTTTTGGGATGGCGGACCATAGCACGAAAGGTGACCTGAGAGCCATCATGGGAGATGTGGGCTATGCTGCCAGTATTGGACCAAGCCAGCTTCCTGCAGCATCCCCGACTCTGCATCTCGGCCAGCCGCAGAAACAGCGCGGCTGGCATGGGAGGAGCTGGTATGGCAGTGACCAGATCATTCGTGGCCTCGCCAAAGAGGTCGTCCATGGTCGGGTCCATCATGGAGGCATCTGGCATCCCCACCGGCCCTTCAATGCTGCCGATCTCCATGGTCTGCAGCGTGCGGAGCCCCGATAGCATACAACAAGGACTGTGGCAGGCAACACTGGGATGCTCAGGACCGCATCTTGGACGGCTGTGAGCGCCAAGAAATATCTCGTTCTAGGTAGTTCTAGTAACTGGAATATGCCACGAGGGCGAAAGAACACGACACGCTTCTGGATGTGAGATATTGTCGATGATGGTGGGCGCGAACGAGGTGTATGGGTTATATATATACCTTATATGTACCTAAGGACTAAGGTACAGGTAGTTCTAGGTCGCCAATGTCTCCGGCACTGGCCGCACTGTTTACCACTGTGTAAACAGACTAAAAGGTACCTTACCGTTGTAGAATTAGAATTAGTGCTAGTACTAGGTACAGTACTGGCTGCTTCTAGCCGGCTGAGCTTAGGCGTCGGGTGCTTCTCCAACCAGCACCATCAACCATCATCATTATACCTTCACATTACATGTATCGTACCATACATATCACGTCGTCGGCCATTGGGTCTTTCCTGTACGCATAGACACGCGCCGCCGTCGAGGATGCCATTGTCGCCGTAGTGTTGCTGTCTCCCTTGCTGCCTCGGTCTGGACTCTCTGCTTGCGCCCGCGCGCGCGCCCGCTCTCTCCGCCGGACTGCACCGCGCTGGACGCGCTCCGTCCTATCGCCAGACACCTTCACTTCCACTTCCACCTCCACCTCCCGCAGTCATGACCCACGACTCCGGCCTCTCCTCCCCGCTCAGCAGCGCGCCCACCTCCTCGCGGTCCTGCTCTCCATTGTCCTTCCTATCGCGCTCGCCAAGCCCCCCTCCCGCCGTCATGATGCGCGCTCGCACTCCCCCGATGGCATATCCCTCGCCGCCTGCGTCGCAACAGCACTCACAGAACGGCTCGCCCGCGCCAGATGGCGACATGTCTGCAGACAAGGATGGACCACCGCCGGCGAAGCGCAGAAGAATCTCAGAGAAGACTGAACGCACCACGGAACACCTCGATCTGCGCAGCGACACGGTCCACCCGAGCCAGCAACACCAGCTCGATCGTCTGGTCAACGTCCTCTACCGCCGACAGAAGATTGTCGTGATTGCTGGCGCCGGCATCTCAGTGTCCGCGGGCAGTGCGTACTACTCGTATGTTTTGACGCGTCCACGTGCTAACAACAACACACAGTCCCCGATTTCCGTTCATCGCAGGGCTTGTTCCGCACCCTCAAGGAAGAGTACAACCTCAAGGGCTCTGGCAAAGACTTATTTGACGCGTCTGTTTACAAAGACGACGCATCGACGTCCTCCTTCCACGATATGGTCAACACAATGTCACGTCTGACCAAGCATGCCAAGCCTACCGCATTCCACCATATGCTCGCAACCATTGCACAAGAAGACCGCCTGCTTCGGCTGTACTCGCAAAACGTCGACGGTATCGACACTGGACTTGAGCCTCTCAAGACGTCCATACCGTTGGCAAAGGGCACCGACGGCAAGTGGCCGCGCACTGTGCAAGTACATGGGGGACTCGACAAAATGGTATGCTCAAAGTGTCATGACCTGGCTGACTTGGAACCAACCTTGTTCGACGGTCCCATACCGCCAACTTGCACACGCTGTGTCGAGGTGAATGACATTCGCGTTGGTGTGGAAGGAAAGCGGAGTCATGGTATCGGCAGAATGCGACCACGGATGGTCTTGTACAACGAACACAACCCGGACGATGAGGCGATAGGCGCCGTGACGAAAGAAGATCTGCGCAAAAGACCGGACGCGGTGATCGTTGTTGGCACGACTCTAAAGGTTCCGGGAGTAAGAAGGATCGTGCGCGAAATGTGCGCTACAGTACGAGATAGGAAAGGAGGTGTCGCGATATGGATCAATAGCGACCCGCCACCCATCGCGAAGGATCTTGAGGACTGCTGGGACATTATCGTGCAAGGACCTTGCGACAATGTTGCCAGACATGCTGCCATGCGCCGATGGGATGAGCCTGCCACTTCGGAAATTTATGCGGAGGTGAGCGAGGGCGAGGCGAAGAAGACTGCTGCTAAAAGCTTGCGTGTGCAGCTGCCACTGAAGCACCAGCAGCCTGAGTATGCGCCCAAGATTGCGCCAGTGACGGAGCTCCACAGGAACAACAGCTTCAAGCCTCCTGCTATTGGCGAGACAACGCCGCGAAAATCTATGGACCACGGACCGACGGATTGGAGTCCTATCAAAACATCGCAAGCCTCAGTGATTGAGAGCATTGAGCAGTTGGGACAGGATGTAAATGGTATCCCGATCATGACGCATCCCGTTTGCGCCCATGGCCTGCCCACGCCATCGAAATCGGAATCCACACGAAGCTCACCGGCCAAGACCAACCTGCTGCATGCCTCGGGCTTTCCAAATCTCAAAGAGTCGAACAAAGGACTCGCACAAGCACGACAGCCCGCTAAAAGTACCAAGAAAGCGGCGACCACGAAAGGCAAGAAGCAACCCGAGGTCAGTCAAACATCTGGCATGAGGCCAAAAGCAAGGAGAGTTCGGAAGGCGGCGTCCACGGCAAGCACAAAAGCAACCACGAAGGCACCACGTAAGGCCAAACGGCAAGCCTCTCCCAAAAACACTCTGAAATCATCCATGGGGGTGAGCAAAGCAACAGTCGATACTGTGCAAAACCACGAAAAGGACAAGGACTTTCAAAACCAAGCGGACAAAAGTGCCAGCAAGGTCCAAGAAGTGCCTTACGCACCACCCGAGCCTATGCATGCTTTTTCTTCCTCGCCGCAGGATCCTAGCTCGGCACAATCACATCCAACCGATGGTACCAGTGCTCATATGCCCTTCGCAGAGTCAGTCTCCTGACAGCTCTGGCGATCCGGGAGAATTGGCAGAGCTGTTCTTCGCGTATTCGGTATACGAGCATGGTAGAGGCATTGTATTGCGCAGGAATTTCTTGGAAGGTGAGCTTTCTGCTAACCTATCCTTATATACGAGCTGCGCGCCGAGAGAAGAGGTGGAATATGGCAACCGTGGCGCATTCCATATTGCGAAAGCCTGGACGGTACAATGACCAGGCCATATGTGAAGGCTGCTCGATATGCATGTGTATTCACTGTGAGGCTACATGTATGTGCACACCTCACGAATGTATTTCAACTCGCTGTATGGCTTGTCTAAACCTTTGCCTTCCTCTACCATTCCGTCTGTTCTCACGATATTCTAAGCCCAAGTCGGCACGTGCACTCGGCCCCACGACGGTCGGCCAGAGTGGCCATCAGCCACACGTCACCCCCGACGTTTCAACTGTTTTAGTAGTTCTGTACATTCTACTACATTTCTTCTCTATATACTACGACTATATACCTTAGTATTACTATTACTAGATCTATTACGTATCTTACTTATAGAGGGAGAGGAAGTAAGTAAGGAAAAGAGAGAGAGAGAGGAAAAGGGAGTAAAAAGAAAGGAAGGAGTAAGGATAAAGTAAGAGTAGGAGGAAGAAGAAGGAGTAGAAGAGGAGAGAGAAAGAAGAAAGAGAAGAGAGAGAGAGAGAGAG
>AWYF02002667.1:0-20298 GCA_000504405.2 Mycosphaerella sp. Ston1
AAAGAGAAGAAAGAAACAACAAAAGTAGGAGCAGTGTTGACAGGCTGCCGAGCCCTATATGTAGGTTCAGCAGAGCTACAGCTAGCCACGTGAAGGAAGCGTGTGTGTTGGCTGACAAAGAGATTCGTACTGTACCGTACTGTACAAAGGAGTGAGGCTGTGCAACTTGCCAGCAAAAAGTGAGATGGGATGGTGATGGCGGTACAGTAGTTCTTAGTCTAGTGTAGGAATATGCGTGATTTTCGACCAAGCGCGAGGCATTTTAATTAATGGGCGTAACCGAGAATGAAGATGGCGTGGCGTGGGGTCGGATCGGCTGGAGTAGAACTAGAATACGGTACGTACCAAGCTTTACCTCCTCATCTCAAACAGACTTGTCCAAGGTGCATATCAGACATCTCAAACAGACTTGCGAGCTGCTCACTCCAGATCCGGCCACTCGCGATGCATTCGTGTGTTCCCCTGGACCACATGTGTCGAGAATGGATCCATGTAAGGAGAGAACGCATACAATCATATAAAGGTCGTCTACGGCTCTGGAACACCAGCCTCCACTGGAGCAGCTCCCACTCCATACCCTGCATTGCACACGGCTTACCAGATGCAGGACATGTATCTGAGGACTCGGCCCACGTCATGTCTGGACTTATGTCGGGGGATGCAGCGCACTCTGGTAGATCTCCTTGGAGAAATGCGCTTCCTCATCAGTATACACGAGACCAGATGCGTCCTTCTCTCGTGCCTGAATGCGCACTGACGGCCATTGAAGTTGTCACATAACTTCAGCAATATGACGTGCTGCAGGTAGTCCTTCTTCTCTGTGTGATGGTTCTTGATTTGATAAAACTTGAGGCTGAGATGCAGAGTTGTCGTGTAACCTAGCAGCGGGATTGCACCAAGGATCGTTGCGTTGTGTGCCGGTCGCTGCCAGCAGGTTATCCGCCATTTCAATTGCGTTATAGCCCGCAGACAGCTATCAGCGCAAACGGGTTGGCCGCGTGCAGTCTGCCCCATCGACAGAAACTTCGTCACTGTTGTCCGCTGAGTCGTGTAAGAACAAAATCACAATCGGTGAACAGATGTGCTAGTCCTCGGGTGCGATAGGCGTTGCGTGAAGGGAAACTGCTTCACTATGCGCTCAGAGCTTGTCTAGCAGCTTTCGCTTTCGCCTTTCCAACAACTCGGTCTCCACCTCTTCTGCAGTGGGCAACTTCCACGGAACCCCATCTCCTGCGTCGCCAGGCAAAGGTTCAAAGTCTCCGTCTGCAGTGTCCGCTTCTGACGCGAGCAGCTCGAACGCCTCCTGCTCCTTCTGCGCTTCATACCGCAACAGAGTGCCATCCTCTTCGTCCAGATTGTAGCCATAGTACGCAGCGTCCACCCGTAACCGCAGATCCTGCCTAGTCTCTTTCACTTCCTTCTCCGGCTTCTGCGTGGCGGCCTCAAACAGCTCCTTTACGCCAGGCAGTTCTCGCGCTCGCCCAAAGTAGCGATAGCCTTTGCCGCCTCCGTCGATGACCCTGCCTTCATCATCTGTGACTTTCCCGCCTCCCCGCATGTAGTTGGGTCCGCCCAGCTCTCGTATGCGCATCTCCCATTGCCATTTCTCCTTGAAGAGCTTGTTCAGCTCGTCGTTGAGGTCGCGGATCTGGAAGTCGCTCAAGGCCAGGTCCTGGATCTTGGAGACTTTGCGACTGATCTCCTTGAGCACTTGCCCTCGCCATCTTTCACACGTCTGAATGTTCTCCTGCTGCGAAATGGCCTTTGGTCGCTTGGTCCGGTTGATGTCGACGATGCCTAGGTCGGCAGCTTGTTGCGCCCGAAAGCGGAACAGCATGGACTGCGACTTTTCTGCATTTCGAGCCATTCTTATGGGGCTGCGCACTGTTGGAGAGGATGATGTTGGTGAAGGTCGCTGCAACCAGAGGCTTCGGTCCTTCGGATGGAAATGGAGATGCACCTGACTCGGGTGTAATCACGTGACCTCAACACCACATACATGTAGTTCTAACTTCTGTCGTATCAAACCTTCGACAAGCTCACGGTTCACCTCACTTCACGATTATTATTGAGCTCCCATTGATACTTCTGGTTACAGTAGTCATTGGGAAGACATCATACATGTACCTACAAGTCAGAATGAAGAAAGTACATTACATGAGTCCTAGTCGGCTCTACACTGCACGATGATGCAACAGACCTCCACTCGGACGGCTCCGAGCAAAATGACAATGCATTATGCCCCGTTATCATCGCGCTACATACAAGAACAACAACCTCAACAATCGACGCCGTATGTAATGGTTGCCCCGCGATAGTCCGGCTCAGGATGTCGCCTCAGCCTGATCGGGATATGCTGTTCAACGGAAGCGAGAGCCAGATGTTAGGCACTCAAGTTCCCCAGCTGTTACACAGTATAATAACACCGAGCAGAAGGCTGTTCACGTCCAGATCGACGGAAAGTGAATGTTATGAAAGTTATGCTGCTGCCAAGGCGTCGGTATCGACGTTCAGCGGTGTGCCTCAGCGGCCTCCGAAGCGGCCATCACACGGCTTCTAAGGATATGTATGGGTACAACAATCATCATTTACGGATAGAACTACCACGTTGCTAGTGTCGGAAGCAAAGATTTTCAGACGATGATACATTCGACTCCACTGCCCCCCAGGAACACTGCAGTCTGCCGCTGTGTATGTGTAGGGCTGCCCGAAGAGGCCCGAGAGGAAATCCTGCGGTGATAGGCGAACATGGACGATCCACCCATACAGCGGTCGCTTATCTGGCAGCCGTTGTCTCTTCGAATTCCCCAAACTGGTTGCGATTGACGTGCCATGTGTGTATGGAGTCGAGATATGTGTGTTTCGCCTCGGGCTGAGGCGCAGGATAAGCCTGGCCGGCCAGCCGCAACGGCCTTTTTTTCCTTCCATTGGAATGTCCTCCCGTGGCATCGCTACAGCTATAAGATCTGCTCGTGTGTGTCTACTTGGTAAGTGTTGCAGTTCAGCGGTCAATTTGGCGTCTCCTACGCCAAGATGGCATCCAGGTCACTCGTCTTCACTCTGGGACTCGCCACTGTGGTAGCTGCTGCTGCTACCCCGTCAGCCACAACCCTTTCCTTCGCAGATGGCATCGTAGCGGAGGCTGGTGGCATGCACAACCTGCAAATCACGTATAACGCTCCGCTAGATGGCGAGCTATCGATTCACTATGGGCCATGTGAAGTCGTCTCTTCTGACGAATGCCACCACACTCTTGGCAAAACTCATGTCGGGGCACACCCGCTAGCGAGACGGCACGAGCTACACTTGGACCAGAGACCTACCAAATTCGTCTGGTTGCCACCAAAGGATATCACATCTGGAGGATGCCTTCACGCGTTCTCCGGCGAGACCCTGATTGGGCGGTCTTCACCAATCCAGGTCAAGTCGAGGAAACAAAAGCGGTGGACTGCTGTAAGCGAACGGAATGCGCATTCAATATAGAAAGACTGCACTAACATCACCCAGGCGGCAGATATCATGGATGCCGAAGGACCATGGTTCGATGGCGTTGCATATCTACAAGAGAAGCAGCCAGATGAAGTGTTTGTTGCGGCAGCGAAGTCCAAGACCATCGGTATACTTGGTGGCGGCATGTCTGGTCTAATGACGTCCCATCTGCTCGAAAGCGCGGGCTTTCACAACTGGAAAATCATCGAGGCCAGCAATCGTATCGGCGGCCGTGTGCATACGTCTTATTTGAATGGTAGCAAGCCCAGCGACTATCAGTACCAAGAGATGGGTCCCATGCGTTTCCCCGTCAGTGTGACGTACGAGGACCCTGCGGAGACGATCCAGATAAACGACCACCAAATGGTCTTTCAGCTTGCCGATGTGCTCAACAAGCAGAACGGCAATAGTTCTGAATACGCTGTGAACTTTATCAAATGGATACAAAGTGCCGCCAACAGCCCAGCCGCCACTTCTAAGCGCAGACCCGACGGTACCGTTCCAGGCTCAGCAGAAGTAGCCGCTAATCCTGCATATGCAGACAACGCGAATTTGACCTACTCGAATGCCACCGCCGTGGCAGAAGCGTCAGCAGCATACGATGAGTGGCAGGGTCTCGATAGGGAAGCTTTCCGAGCCATCGCGACCAACGTGTACACAGCCCATAAGTGGAGTGTTGAGAATGGATATTTCCATTTCAGCGAAGCTGGCTACCTCAATTACCAACTGGGCATCAGCGCCAATATTACGGACCAGGTGACCGACATTGCGGACGCCGGTGATTCATGGGCGTACGATTCGGTCTACTTCGCCGCAACTGAGTGGAGAACAATCGACCAAGGACTCTCTCGCCTGCCTCACGCCTTCACGCCAGCCGTAGCAGGCCGCGTCCAGTACAATACCACCGTGCAAGGCCTTCACTGGAACGAAACCACCAGCAAGATATCCGTAGAGTATCGCTCCAAAGATTTATTTTCCCAGACTGCCGAGACACAGGACTTTGACTACATCGTCGTGGCAGTACCTTTCAGC
The DNA here is from genome assembly GCA_000504405.2 of Mycosphaerella sp. Ston1. Taxonomy (NCBI): domain Eukaryota; kingdom Fungi; phylum Ascomycota; class Dothideomycetes; order Mycosphaerellales; family Mycosphaerellaceae; genus Mycosphaerella; species Mycosphaerella sp. Ston1. The sequence goes on from AWYF02002667.1 coordinate 4,522, forward strand.
AAAGTCCGCCTATGGAGCCTACCAGATTACACCAGCCTGCTCAAGCGCGCCATCCAACGCCTCAACTACGACCCCTCCTGCAAAGTGGCCCTGCACTACAAGACGCGATTCTGGGAACACCTCGACCATCCCATCCTCGGCGGCTGCGGCACGACCGACCTCCCCCAAATCAGCAGCGTATGCTACCCTTCCTACAAACTCAACTCCACCGGCCCAGGAGTCCTTCTCGGCACCTACATCTCAGGCGCCGGAGCTCGCGCCGTAGGCTCCATGACCGAGGAACAACACGTAGCGCACGTCCAACGGGCCATGGTCTCCCTGCACGGCTCCGTGGCGGATGAGCAGTGGACGGGGCACTACGATCGGATTTGCTGGGAGCAGAATGAATTCTCGGCGGGTGCGTGGTCGGGTCCGGATCATGATCAGCAGAATTTGTATTTGCCCGCGTATTTTCATACAGAGAAATCTACGGTTTTTGTGGGCGAGCATACTAGCTATACCCATGCGTGGATCTGGTCGGCTTTGGAAAGTGCTGTAAGAGGTACGAGTCAGTTGCTGTTGGATATGGGTCTGGTAGATGAGGCGAAGGAGATTGTGGATTTTTGGATGGCGAGATGGATTGATATGTAGTAGTATTAGCAGCAGCAGTAGGAAGTAGTAGTATCATCACTTAAAAACATCCACGCAAAGCAAAGAAAATTAAAATTCAATGCAATTTTCATAGCTACAACTTCTCCCCACCACCACCAACATGTTCCATCTTTTCCGCAGAGCCATCACTGCTACTTCCTCCCTCCTTCCTCTGTCCCCCCTCTCTCACTCCCTCCTCCTCATCCTCATACGGAATCAGCAATTCCCCTTTCTTCCCATATCTCCTCGGTTGTTCCCTCGCGACTTTCACGACCGAAAACGCTCCCTGCCAGCCCTGGACCTGATGGAAAATCTCATCCATTTCTTCCAGAGAGCGATACGCTGTTTCCGGAAAGAAAAAGTAGACGCAGGGGACGATCAATGCGTTGATTACTGCGAAGACTGTGTAGGTGTTGTATTGGATGTTGGCGAATGCGACGGGGGTGACCATTACTACCATGAACTGTACATAGGTTTTATCAGTGGGGGACTGACTTATGGCGTGTGGTGAATGATGCTTACGTTGAAAATCCAGTTTGCTGTGGTTGCGATAGCGTTCGCTGGGGCTCTGATGTCGAGGGGCTGTGAGATTTGTTGGGTTAGTACAACAGGCCACGAGCATGTTTCATCCGCACACACACACACAAGTGCTTGTTAACATCAAAACATGAGTTTGAGCGCCGCAAAGAAAAAAAAAGAAAACGAAAAAACGCCTCTTACCGTAATTTCCGCAGGATATAACCAAGTCATACCCAACCAGCCCACCGCAAAAAAACTGTTAAACACAAACAAGAACACCGCAGCTGCAATTCCTGCCGAGACATGTCGGGGATCCGTGTTGGGAATGGAAGTCGTCCCAGCCAAAACTGCCATGGAGCATGCTTGGCCACACGCTCCCAGCAGCATGAGCTTTCGTCTGCCGACTCTCTCGATGAGAAAAATTGCGATCAAGGAGGCGAAGAAGTACTCGGTGCCGTTGAGTGCTGCTAGGAGTCGAGAGAGAAATGGAGATAGTCCGATGCTTTGTTCGAAAATCGTCGCCTGGGTGTGCCAAACCGGGTTAGAGGTTGAGGATATTACATACGTTGCGATGTGATGGTATACTTACGGCGTAATACGTGATGATGTTGATTCCCGAGATCTTGTTCATGGGGTTAGAGTTTTTCTGACGGCTGTACGGATTTACATATCGTCGTGATTACAAGCAGAACACTTACTTGTTGAAAGGTCTGATTGACGTAACCCAGTACAGTTCTGTGGAAGTTGCGGTTGCGGTTGAGTTTGAAGCAGTCTGTGAAACTGCCTCGGGCCATTTCGAAGACCGTGTCTTTGACGGCTTTGAACTCCTGTTGAACCTTGGGGTCGTCTTCGGTAGTGTTATCGAGTGCACTGAGGACCTGGATGGCCTCTGCGTCTCTTCCTTTTAAGACAAGCCTGTGATGTACGTTAGTGCTGTAGCAGGGAGCAGCTAAGGATTTCACGTACCATCTAGGAGACTCAGGCAACCCTGGGATGAGAGCAACGATGAATAGTGCAAGGATGATCTGGAAAGCGATCGCTACGAATCATATATCAGCAGCTAAGTCGGCTTGTGGATGTTAGGTTCCACTTACGAAAACGCCACGATATAGTACTAGGTTCCAAGAAGCTGAAGCCCAGATCGATCCAATAACTCAGCATTACACCAAAGACGATGAGGGAACCTTCAATCATCACCATTTGACCTCTTCGATGCGACTTGGACGTCTCTGATTGCCAAGTGGGCACAGTGCTGGTGTTCATGCCATTGCCGAAACCGGTAATAAATCTCGAGGCAATGAGCTGGCCTAGCTCGAACGAGCTCGCTTGAAGTGCAGCCCCAATGATCATGATGATGCTACCGACCATGATGGTCTTTTTCCTTCCGAGGATATTACCCAGCCATATGGTTGCGACTGCGCCGAAGAAACAACCCAGGGTGTAGCCGCCAACAGTGATGCCTTGAATATTGCTCACTTCGCTGGCGGTTCGACCTGTCCGCCCCGGGTTCGCTGTGTCGATCTCGGGGAAGTATTTGAGAAAGGAAGGCAACGTGAGCAAACCGCCTGCATTATCGACTTAGAATAATAGCCCAAGGATTGCTCGAAGCCGAAGTTGTCATACCCATGACACCCTACGTCCTCGTTAGTCGTCGTCGAATATGCGTCGAAAAAGGCTATATATATACCTGGTCATATCCAAAAAGAGCAAAGTCAACACCAGCCACAACAGCAATGGCGATGTTGAGCTGAGTGCCTCGCAGGCCGTAGAATGGTTTGACCATCTTGTCCCACTGATGTCGATGCAAAACGAAAGACAACAAAGACCAGAGAAAAGCGAGAGGCAGAAGGGAGCACAAGCAATCTAATCATTCAGCGTCGTGCCAGTGCGCGCGAAGGAAGAAGGGAAAACGGATCGCGGCTTACCGTTCTAGGCAGTCCGGGCTGCGTGCCAGGCTTGGAGTGCGGTGTGGTGCAGAATTAAGGCACTATCCGTCGCGGGTGCAGGGATGATGGCGCCTGTTCGGGTCGATATATGGATCTCATTGGCTGCCGTTATTAGAGTTCGAGATGGAGATGCGGAGAAGACACGGGGTAAAACGTGGTTGAATTGGCGGCGTGCATCTCCAGAGTGGCGGTCGGCGGGGAGTTTCAGAGATTCCGAGATCATAAGGTAACGCTGCCGTCGATACAGGATCAAGAACTTGGCAGTTGTAGATCCTGGAGGTGGGGGAATACAACGCTGCCACCGTTCGCATCTCCTTGGTATCCACCTGGTGTATCACCGTTGACCTTCTTGCCGGTCACTCCATTGCTAGGCTTGTCCACAGTCCACTGGTATAGCAGCGTCATTGGCTAAGGTAGATTGCTAAACTCTGCTTCACGTTATTATAGTTGTCTGGCATGTTAAGAGACATGTACATACATATAATGTACCTTGGCTCACGTCATTCTCAGCCGTTCTCTCGATGCCATCTCCGGCCTGATCACCAGACTTGTTCTCCAGATAGTCGACCAGGTCCAAGGAATGTCCTGCAGAAGCGTGGTCTGGCAAATGAATACATGTACTTGCTGCAGAACTTGTTGCGCGCTCTCATTCGGTTCACCGCCCAATACTGTCAATTGCGCCTGTTCGCAACACTGAGTCGGCATTATGCAAGTGATAGCAGTCCACTACCTTAGTCTTGCAGTCATGCTTGAACGAAGACATGGAGCCTGACCAGCAGATGGAGTTGTCGAATCGGAGTTGTCGAATCGCAGCTTCGGCTTTGCGATTTCACGATGTGCGTGAAGTGTGATGTGTGTTGAGCGCTTGAAGTGTAAAGTTTGGTCGGAAGAGCGATGAGGCCAAGGTATCGGAACACAGAAAGCACGTCACTTTGCAAACCTGTGCCAGGACCACATGTCTGCACAACGGACCGACTCTGGAGGACGGGCCTGGGAGGAAATATGGTATACATTTGTACATGTCCCTGTTGCTCTCTCCTGTCCTGTGTACTACGTGGAACTAACGTCTCCCACGCATACTGTAGTTCAAGTTCGCTCTCGCAGTGGTAGCCAGCTTATGCACGCCCGTCCTCTTCTCCCACACGGTACTCTTCCCCTCCACAATGGCAATAATCTCTTCGGCAACCTTTTGCGCAAACATGTCATTGCCACTTCCCTTGCTTTTCCTCTTCACGGCCGCGTCCAAAATCCACATGAAAGCCGTCCGTCTCCTCTGTCGCAGCCCCAGCGGTACAGGAATTTGCAATGCCACGCCACCACCAGCGGCACCTCTCTGTGATCGGATCCGAAGCAGAGGCGCGACACTGTCCACGGCAAGTGTAAGGTAAAGGATCGGGTTCAGAGGGAGATGTGATGCAGGCGGTGCGCCAGGTAGCAAGGGCCGAGTGGGGTTGTATGTGGGAGCTGGGGAGGTTCGGAGGATGTTGAGGAGGACGCTCATGTGACGCTGAGCTACAGACTTCTTGCCGTCTTTCATGAGCAGGTTGGTAATTTGAGTGACGACTGGGTCGTACCTATGATCTTTCACCAATTCCCGAGGAAGAGGAATTTCTGGAAGCGGGAATTTGTGGCCTTTGGGTTCGGAAGTGTCGATCTCGGCGGAACCGGAGGCAATGTAGTCGTTTGCAGCAGTGGCATCGAAGGACTGTTCAATTGCTGGAGATGCATATGATGAAGATTCCACTTCGAGTCGTCTACGCGCATGCGTCGAGAACTGTCGTGTCTGGGTATGAGGCTTGGTTGTGTTGCCGGCTTTCACATCCTCCTTCATAACTTGAGGCGCGTTCTCCCGTGTCTCTTTCTCCTCTTTCAGGATCTGGCATCAATCAGTACAGGTTCTGTCTACCCGATCAAGGACAGCCGCTCACATCCTGCACAGGCGTGCCTTGACCCTCAATATCTGGTCCCTTGCCGCCCTGAATCTTGGCCATCTGAGCTGCTTCTTCGCTCACATGCTCTGCCTGCTGCATGTTGGGTCCCACATCATGGCCTTCGGCTTTGGGCAGGTCTTTGCTGCTGTCTGCAAAAGTGCGCCGCGTGACTCCCGCAACCACATTGCTGCGGCGCACAACAGCTAGTCGCGGGCGGAAGGCGACTGTTCGGAGCACCGGGAGCGGGTTGATGGCGGGAGGCATCGTACTGATCGTCAATGGCAATGTGCGATGGAGTGTGTTGCAGTCTGCAATGGAGTGTAGTTCTAGCAGTAGCCAGCAGACAGGTGCCAAGCATTTTGAGGGAAGTCAAACCACCTTGCCACCTCCCCAGCTCCAACCTACAATCCTACATGTAATTCCATTCAACGGTGAGATACAATATACAGGAATCTCTATATCCATTACTTGAACGCGCTACTTTAGCATGTACGAAACATATAGTTGTTCAGTACTTATACAGCCATGATTATAGCTCGCCTGCAAAGGCGTCGAATCAAGCATACGATACATATCCTTCAAGTGGCATTGTCCATTGCCTTACCTTCCGTTTACTACATGTATGTGCGAGCGACCGCTGGATTGATCGGACAAGCGACATGGACAGTGAAATCGAGCTGATTGTCTCTGCCTTACCTTATTTTCGCACCTCAGAGTCCTCCTCGCGGATCCCAGGAACTTGCAGAAGTTGCCACAATATACGATATCAGCGACAGCGTCATCATGGAAGGACTCGAATGGAGAAGCACGACCAATATGTCTGATGATAGCTTGAGCGTTCTTCGTGTCCAGCTTAGGCTGGCGCAGAAGATGATGCATGTGCCATAGTGCAATCTTTCCGGCTGCAGAGACATGACTGATTCCAGAAGCAGTACGGTGATGTCTGTGGCATATTATCTCCCTTGGCTGCTCCTGGTCATAGGTAGGCACATATGTCGTCAATACCAATGTGCGAGATACAGTAGGCACCACGTTTTCTTATGATGATGGTCTTGGACTTGCTAGATGACATACTGTAGCTTCGATTTGAGGTCCAGCTTGCATAGCAGACGTAAGTTATGATCACAAAAATGCTATAAGATAAGCAGAGGTCTTAGCGGACGCATTCGATTTACATGCTTACTTGCGCGTAACCTTCCCAGAGTTGCCAGTAAGCTTGCACTGCTGAAAGTTGAAGTCCGCCTTGATCGGTCTAATGTCATGCGACTTGATGGTTCGCCATACAGAACCTTGCCTCCGGTCTTCAAAAGCGACGCAAGAGAAGAATGACCGCGCAGGAGGTTCGTCGTCGCGAAAGTGACGCGCCAAGACGGGCGACACACGTGGGAACGAGGAAAACCCAGACTCCGAAGTTTGAACACCATCCCTCGCAGATCCGCCTCCCCTTTTACATGCCTCATGCATTCTCGGTGACAGCAAGCCGCAGAAATGGCAGAAGACGAGCGACCATACCAGCCATCTCTGCCATGGCGAATCACCTCTGCAGTCACCCTCGGCACCGTGGGATTCTTGTGTCGAAGCTTCCTGTACACACTCAGCAGAACCGAGGTGCATGGACTTGATCAGTTCTTACAAGTGCTCGATGAACGCGAAGACGAACAGGGGCGGACGAGAGGCTTAGTGACTGGTATGTAGACCGATCCGCAGACGTCTTGTTAGCACACACAATACTCAAGTCAATTATAGTTTCGAATCATGTCAGCATGTACGATATCAACGCGAATTCAAGATATGACCTGGCTTAACAACTAATCCAGAGCAGTCTAGACGATCCTTTGATTTGGGGCGCTCTGCCTCACCGTTACTTCTGGAAGCCAAACAATATGCGCTGGTCGATGGGCAGCTATGACATTTGTTTCAAGAACAGCTTCGTGTCTACGTTTTTCACCTTTGGCAATACCCTCCCGACACATCGGTCAGCGCACTCCAAGTTTGGCGGACTGTTCCAGCCGACAGTGACAGAGTGCATACGATTGCTGAGCGATCCTCACGGCTGCAGCTCTTCGTCCGTATCGTCCTCTACGGAAGACATGAACTCAGCTATACCTGCCTCGGATCCCTTCAGCAGCGCTCAATTGACGTATACCACGGACGGTCACGACACATTCCCTGCTCCTTCGGCTTACCCTTTACGTCGGCATACCTGGGTGCATATATTCCCCGAGGGAATGATTCACCAACATCCTTTAAAAGTGATGCGGTACTTCAAATGGGGCATAGCGCGTCTTATACTGGAAAGCGAACCTTGTCCAGATGTGATCCCGATCTGGATTGATGGACCTCAGCATGTTATGGACAATGAGCGCACATGGCCCCGCTTCCTGCCCAGGGTGGGCAAAGACGTCACGATAGCATTTGGCGAGAAAGTAAATCGTGAAATGCTATTGGAACCTTTCAGGGAGAGATGGCGACAGTTGAAGGAGCGAGTGAAGCGGAAAGCTGCCAATCAAGGCAATCTGGAAGGGCAAATTGAGACGCTCGGTGTGGTGGTCGAGGACGAGCTGCGATACGGCCGAGAAGCTCAACAACTCAGAATAGAAGTCACGCTGGCTATGCGAGACGAAGTGCTAAAAGTCAGGCGGCAGTTCGGTCTGCCCGATGAAGATCCGAAGAGGAGTCTCGCAGACAGTTACTGCGAGGAAGGCGAGTTCGGCCGAGACGGGTTTGGTGATTTACATGGAGTCAAGACACTGCACGATGGCAGTACTACCAAAGAGGAGTGACAGCATTGCTATAAATCTGCTAATAGTTGTAAGATAGATTACCGGCCTCCCAAAGGGTTCAAGATTGGGACTTTCTAAGAATTGCAGCTCGGGGACCAGCCCCTATACAACAAAGATCGGTTTTTACCGTCGGTCGCAAGCCATCCCAAAGCTCCATGTCGCAAACATCTAATCCTTCACCGCAACGCTCTTGTGCATCACAAGCGTCTGACATTGTCGGTAGATGAAGTTCCTTGTCCTCTTTAACAGGCTCTTGCCTTTATAGTTCATACCCTCGACCTTCGCTTTCGAAGTCGAACGTGGCAGCTGATGTGTTCGACGGCGCTCCATAATGACTGTCAGTCCAGCCGAAGGAGGTGCTTGGCTAACTCCGGAGTCATGGCATACGTACAGATCTGAGGGACGAGGTCGAGGTCTGATGTTATGCGTCGGTCTGGAAGCTGGAGGCGGTGCGGCTGTGGGGAAAAACAAGTCCTCTGCCTTTGGCTCACGTCGTGCAGGACGCGGGCGTATATGGTGGGTAGGTCTTGGTTCTAAACGGCGCTGGGCAGCGGGCCTCGGGTGAGGGACTGGATAAGCAGCGTGATTGGACCGAACTCTCTTGCTTTCCGATCTGTCCTTCGAGTTTGGGACATCCGTAGTTTTGGCAATGCGAGTCTGGATGACAGCGGGCACTGGACTACCAGAGTGATTTCGAGTGCTTTCGATTCGAGTTTTCTGGCCACTCACTGGCAATGGATCTGGGCGGAGACCTGGGATCAGACAAGGAGGGAGATCGGCAGGATAGCCATATGTGTGCCTGCGAAATGTACCGGTTGGCTCGAATGAGCCGCCACTGGGGCTTGAAGAAGTTGGTATCATGGAGGCTCGGCTGGGCTTCTGGTACGCGCATGCGCTATTGTTGGGAGTAGACATCTTTGCTTGATGGTCGTAGTTGGGATTCAAGGAACTTATGTAGTACTGGTGTTGCGACTGTTGAACGTAAGATGTGTTGACAAGAGGCGGTAGTGAAGAGCTCGATACGGTATGTATACTAAGGTACCAGGGCACACATAATGAGGGCATACAATGGCATAGTGCCTTTGTTCAAGTGTTGTTTCTTTGATCAACATGAAAGCGTGTACATGTACTTGGAACAATGATTTGCAGCACACGACACCACACGGGCTTCATCCTTCCTTCGGGGTCAATGCCCACCTAATAAGGTACCTAAGCTTGCAGAGAGCGTGAAGATGAAGATGGCAGGCATGAAGGATGAAAAAACAACAATATTCACTCCATGTCCTATACATGATCATGATCGCTCAGGTGAGTGCCGGTTGGTACTCGTGTCAAAGTCGCGTTTACCATTGCTTGGCAATGATCCGTCCCGTCTTCGACTTCCATGCAATACTTCACCATCGTCTCCTCTTCCCCCTCCTCCGTACCCAACAACACAACACGATACCCCGCCAGACCGCCGACGACGGCCACGACGACGACATGGCGGCGAGAGACACGTCGAACCCGCTGGTCATACCAGGCCGACCCAACACATCACTCAACGTGCAGCTGCATCCACTCGTGCTGCTCACCATTTCCGACTATATCACTCGGCACTCGATCCGCCAACAAGATGGTCCCGTGGTGGGTGCCGTCCTTGGGCAGCAGAATGGCCGCGATCATACGCTCAATATTGCGTTTGAGTGCAAGCTCGATACCTCGGACGGCGTGCTGCTGGATTGGGAGTGGTTTAACATCAGACTGGAAATGTACAAGGAAGTTCACAAGGACCCTGCGCTAGACCTTGTGGCACTCTTCGCCCTTGGCCCTGTTGCCGGTCCTCAACCGGCACACCTTCCGCTCTTGCAGCAGGCGAAGAACATCACGGGGTCAGACAATGTCATGCTGCTCCTCTTCCACCCGGAAATGGTCGACAGTCTACAGGGCGGGAAGCTGCCCATCAGCCTATACGAGTCAGTCGAGGAGACGGAGAACAACATCAGGTTCAGAGAGCTGGCATATGACGTTGAAACGAACGACGCTGAGCGGATCGGTGTGGACTTCGTGGCCAAGGGCGGTGGTAGTGCCACTGCTGTCGTAAAGACTGGTGCAGATTCATCCCCGGGAAGCTCCAAAGACATCAAGGGAAAGTTGAAAGGAAAAGGAAAGGCTAAGGACGAAGAAAGTGAGGCATATGGCACATCTGTAAGCGTATTGTCCGTGGAGGACGACGAGCTCATATCCTCGCTTCAAGCCAAAATCAATGCGATCAAGATGCTGAACGAGCGCCTCGCTCTCCTCCGGACATATCTTACTAGTCAGCCGCAGAGCTACCTTACCGATGCTGCATCGACTGTGTCACCCGCGGAAGGCACGAATTACCAGCTATTGCGCAGTATTAACTCTGTGCTTTCGCGCTTGCCACTTCTTACACCACCGCACACTCAGCAGAGCCTCGACGCACCGAGCACAGCAACTCCATTGAAGGACGCTAGCGAAAAGGAACAGGAGGACGTTCATCTCACATCGCTCCTCGCCAGTCTCACGCGCTCAGTTGCGGAGGCGCAGGCCATGGGTAGTAAATTCAGTGTACTGCAGAAAGAGAAGCAGAATAGGGATCGTGGTCCATTTCAGCTGAATAGAGCTCGTGCTGGATATGGTGATGATTCTTCGTTCAACTACAGCGGTGGCCTCTCCGGGAATTAGGAGCGCCCATTGACGATTCAGAGCACGTATGGGGACAACTCTTTACCTGGACCAGGGCTTGATGGAGGTGTACCTGTCCAGAAAGATGGTGACGGCTCACAGTGTGACGATCCCAGGAACTATGCAAGTGGCGGGACAAGTAATGCTGTGAATCTGGACGAAGCTGACTAGCGTGGCAAGTCGGGTGGGAGCACAAACTATGCTGTCCATAGTGACAGGCTTGACTGACGACGCCGTGCTGCCCTCAGATCAGTGATGCGGGTACAAGGATGAAAAGACACGACAGACACGAGACATGACACATGGCATAGGCGTTCATGCACAGCCTGCTGAAACTGCTTCAGGCGTGATTGTTAGGGATCAAGCATGGACTTTCTAGACGGACAATGAGATATGACCGAATTCAGCATGCCCAGGCATGTTCCTACAGAGCAAATCCGAACGACAGTCATTATATTTTCATCGCCTAGCTCCCCGGGCCGCCACATTTGTGCCGGTACGTGAACAGACAGGTGAACTGTGAGCGTCAGGAGTGATAAGTTCGTATCATAGGACGCTAGGGTGGCGTGGCACGGATACTGGAGTCAGCCCAGCCTTCATCTTCCCGTCCGCAAGTCCTGCGAGTCACACTATCACTATCATTATCATCACTCCTAGCGACCACATCATCTAGCCACACCTCAATCCTAAGCATACAGTACCTTACCTTACTTCCACAACGAACAGATCCTGGCATCTCTTCTCAGACGACTATAGACCAACTTCTCGGAAAACCCCCACCATCAAAATAGTCTTGTTATTCCAAACACTACAACCCCGACGCTCGCAATCCCTCCCTCCTAGCTGGAATAAGTCTCTCAGATTCTCTTCGCTATCCCAACCCTTCATTCATTCCCCGACAACCAAAAACGCAACGACCTTTCTTCATCATCAAACCGAAACTTTTTGCCTACGACAAATGATCTACACGCTAAACCAGATAGACAGAGCCACATCCCATTCCATACAAACAAACAGACACGCACGGCAAGACACGGCACGTTCGCCGGATTAGAGGTGGGTGTATGGGTGATTTTGCAAGCAGTGACGACGAGGAGGTTCGTAATAATGGTGTTTGAATTGATGTCGTGTTGGGATGTGAGCGAGTGAGTGAGTGAGGAGGTTGTGGTCAGTGTTGTGTGGAAACGGTAGGATTTGGTGAGATGGTTGTGGTGGTGGGAATGATTACTGAATCCAGTCACTGGATCAGGCAGGCAGTATAACATCATCATTGGAAGGCAGGAGCGATGCCGAGCGTGCCGTCGTGAGGTTTTGCATGCGTCCCCGTCAGCTTACACATGTCATGTATGTGGTTGGTGTGCGACACATGAGTGGAGGAGAAGAAGAAGAAGAAGTATCAGCTTTGAGTTCCTACTGCAATTTGCTGCAGGGGCATATCAACTCATGGTATAACCCCTAAAATGAGTGCGATAACACATCAACAAGACCTTCCCGGCCCCTGAGCGAGAGTAGTGGTATCTCTGAAAACGCAGCACTGAAGCTCTTTCGAATAAAACCACCGTTGCGTTGCACGTTGTGCTCCTTCCCAGAACAGCTACCCAAACGGCATTGACCGGCTCGACCAGATGCTGTGCGGCAGTCTTCTGTGGTCAAAAGTGTCGTTCATCGTGAGATCGGTGTCGTAACGAAAGTCGTAATGTTCAAGTCATAATCCATTCCACCCCCTCATACAATTCTAGCTCCATAGTGAAACTTCATGTCAAGCGCGCTAAAGCGTCGTCGGGCACGATGCTGCTAGAAACGAGCTACCGGCGCTCCAGCAACGCCATCTGAGACCAACACACCATTCTTGGCGCCTGATCGTACAACCTGGTCCATCCAGTCGTCGCTACGTTTCTCTTTTTCCTTGCTTTGCCACCAGTGCCTCTTCTTCTCCTTCTCCCCGGACTGGCTCTCCACAGAATAGTCATAACGAGCATCCGCCGATACGGCATGTGATTTGCTACTGTTCTCACGAGAATGACCGTATGGCGTGCTGGCAGTAGTGCCCGCGGGGCGTTGTCCCGTCCGACCCCATACACGTGGGGTTCCGCTCAGTGGAGGTCCCGCTGCACGTCTGTAATCAGCTAGGTGAGGTCTACGGAATCGTCTGCCCTTCTCGGAGTCGTGCTGCGATTGAGCAGAGCTATCGTGCGAGAGACGAGGTCGTAAGCTGTGATCACGCATGCTGCTTTGCACCGATGAATGAGCAGATAGTCGGTCAGCGTTCATTGACGGCCTGGAAACGTGTTGTTCATGGGTGGCCGATACCACTGGTGGACTAGGTAAGGCATGCTCGCCGAGGTGATCATACTGTCTGATATCGACAGATTGCTTCTGTGATCGCGGAGGGGTGGGAGAACCGAGGCGAGCAGAAATGATTTCGTCCTGGGTCACTGTGAATGGGGACGGCGTGCGGACAAGCGAGGCTCTTGATATGACTCTTCGTAAGCCATTGAAAGCAGGAGTCAGACCAGCTGCCAGTGATGGCGACGACCGAGGCTTTGGTTGCCTGGCTTCTGCTGGCTTCATTATTGGGGCAGGCGATGCAGCAGGAACTGGGGCAGACGCAGGCTCTTCGTCTTTCCACGAGTCCAACCCAGGTAGAGGTGGCAGCTCCCGATTTAAATCGATGACCGGCTTCGATGCTGCACTGTCCGGTCTGCTTGGTTCGGGGCTCACAATGTTGGCATGTGCCTTGTTCCGGGGTCGCCACTTTTTCCAGTTCGCGGAAGCTTCTGAAGGGGCGATCTCTGAATTCGTCGTTTGCACAGAACCAGTTGATTGACCTCTAGCGTGACCGCGTGTGAACTCGCCGCTGATCTTCCCGCTACGGAAACCGGTTGCAGTACCTGGTCTGAAATAGTCTTTGACACCAAATGCGATATCGCGTGCTCTGCTGGGCGGCCTTTCCACTGGGTCTCTTGCATCCTGATCAGAGTTTGGACGTAGGTAATGCCCCAGGATGTCTTGTGTAATGCTTTTAGCTTCATTCGCGGCTCGACTCGCTGCACGGCTGGCTGCTCGCGATGCCCTGCCTAACCGGCTACTAGAGCGCATGGACATTCGTCCTCTTGCATCCTCCTCGGCTTTGGGCTGGAAAGAGTCGGTGCGAGCAGCAAGCGTGCGACCTCGGTCGGGTCGGTCTCTGCTCTCGGGTCGAATGTCCTGTATTGTGGGCGGTGATGTAGTGTTGCTCGCCATCCTGCTTCCGGGCTGTGATGGCACAGGCTTTCGAGCAGGAACATGAGAATACGAAGGTGGGGAGGTCATGGTGCCAGAATGGCTTGCAGAGTCCACGGCCCTCTGTCGTTCCTTCTCCCCAATCGCCTTCTTGTGCTTCTCGAGCTCTGTGCGCATCCAGTCTGCGTTCACAGCTTCCACCTTCGGCATACTCCCGCTTTCCGAAGTCGAAGTTATCGCCTGCCCCGATGTGCGCTTTGACCGTGCAGGAGTGTTCACGGCAGAAGTCAGACCAGTGGAGGCAGACCAGGGATAGTCCGTAGAGTCTGTATGTGGCGTTGAGCCTGATGTGCCCACCGAATCTGACCGTTGCGATGTCCTTGGCCTTTCCGAGTTTTCATGCCGCGCGACAGCCATGGGCGGTTGTATTGCTCCTATTGACTCTGCTCTTGGACGATGATGCGACGAAGCACTTTTGACTGGTTCTCCCGCCATGAGCACATCTGCGCGTGACCGCGCAGTAATTGCAGGCAGCACCATGCTATTTCCCTCGCCATTGAACAGATCTTCGGTGGCAACGTACGGCTTATAGGCATAGCGCGACGATAGTGGCAGTTCGCGCGACTGTTCAGGTCTCTGTCGTGCGCTTCTCGTCCGGGTAGGCAGTATAGCCACAGGCACGGCATCAGCTACTCCCCCCGCCTTGACGGCAGCATAGTCCAGCGCAGGCTTCGCGGCCTCCTCGCCCCATACTTCGTGAGACGGTTTGGGATGGGTAATGATGTACGAACAGGCGGCTCGGAGTTCAGCTTCGATATCGCTTGGCATTGGCGGACGTACACTCTTCGGTGTGGAGGGTCTCGATTCGGGCGGCGGTGCATAATGATCCTTCCACGTTCTGGGATCTGGACGCGACGACGACGAGGCTAGGTGGCCTATGTTGCCAATGGTGCCGAGATTGCCGATCTTCTTCACGTGCATTATGGTCAGCGGTAGCTCCATGTAATTCATGAAATTCCTGCAAGGTGAGAAAGTGTGTAGTGGGCGAGCAATAATACGATCCGCCCAAGGAGCTGGAACATACCAACTTTGGAATGTCGAAGGAGAACTTGCGTTTCATCCTGGAGGCCATGTTGTCCACCGCGGGCGCCGCTGTACGCGAATTCTGTAGGCGACGGTGAAGGCGAAGGCGAAGGCGATGTGGTATATATGTCGGAGGACGTTGGCGAGCGAACGAAGATCTCGAGGCGAAGTTCGGTCGCAGTGAGCGGAAAGCTAGGGTGGGTAGTCTGGTGAAGTTACCACTGGGTCACGTTCGCTGGGTCGAGGTGGCTAGCTGCTATGTGATAAAGTGGGCCGACCGTTCTCTTGCGCTGGGCTTTGGACTTGTCGACAAAAAGTTGTGCCGACGGAAAGCAGCTCGTGCCACGGCAAGCGTCAGCGTCCAGCGTCCCGGCCCGCTGGAGGGGTGAAGGAAGAGAGAGCGAGAGAGAGAGAGCGGGCGTGTGTGTGTGATTGTGTGCGTCGGAGAGAGAAAAGAGAGAGAAGGAGAGAGAGGGAGAGACAGAGCACGCGAGGTGGGAGAGAGAGCGAGAGGAGAGAGAGCGGGAGAGAGAAGAGCGAAGGACAGCCAGCAGCAAACAAAGATGATGATGGCTTCCCCCCAGCACACACACACACAGCACATGGACGAAGAATGCGATTCAAGGTGCAAGTCAATCAATATTGGTGACGAGCAGAAGGCAGAAGGGCTCGCAAGTCGTGTGATGGGGTTTGGGTACTGCCAAGTTCCAACTGCTGGACTGGAGTCGTGAGACGGACTGACTGCAGCCTCCAATCCAGGTGCTACAGCCGAATTGTCGTGAGTGTGACAGCCAATTGGAGCAAGCATCGGCCGACTGTTTCATGCATCGCACAGTTTCACAAACGCGATATCCACTGCTTCCACTCGTCTGGAGAACATCCATGTCGCCTAGGGCCGTAGAATATCTGTCCGCGCACCGCGCTTGCGTCAATCAGCCTTAAAGGCAGCCGTCCCCCTACCCCCCTCCCCTCCCC
>KZ105591.1:0-15561 GCA_000504405.2 Mycosphaerella sp. Ston1
TTTTACTCTTAGTATCTAGAACTAGAAGTAGAGTTATAGAACTAAGGTAGAATTTAGGTACTACTGCCTCGTTCTAATAGAAGAACTATACGAGTCCTATAGTATCGATATTAGTCTTAATACTATATCTCTATATAGTATATATAGAGTATAGGGAACATATTATATTATGTATATATAGTATATAGCTATTGAAACCTGAATCCCCTGAATCCTATAAGGCTTCCCTTATTACTCTGCGAATAGGAACAATACCGGGGCCCGGCATAAAGAAGAAAACAAGTCGTTACGGTACGGTACGGTACGGCTCATTGTTTCATAACAAGGTAAAAGGGAGGGATGAGATTTTTAGCGAGATACGAGATTTACGAAGGTGCGTCGGCTGTTACTCCGATACCTTCCAACTCTAGAACTTGTCTGTTGTGAGATAGAAAGGATAAGGTACCTAAGGTATACACGAATAAGACGAGAGTTGGGATTATTCTACACTCTACCTTCCTTCATGTCATCAGTAGTAGGACTATGATGATCACACAAGACTCTTTTGCCAATACCGATGAGCCAGAACCTCTTCAATGCTAAGACGAGATTTCGGATCCAAGTGAGTCATTTTCTCCAACAGTTCAACAGTGTGTTCGCCCAAGCCCTGCGTCCAAAATCTCAGTCTCAACTCAGGCTGCTCAGTAATCTCCAATTCGGCCGCTTCAGCCGCAAGGCGAAATGCTTTCCTCCAATCTTCATCTCGAATCTGCTGGTACATGCTCTCGGGGACGGGT
This sequence comes from Mycosphaerella sp. Ston1, assembly GCA_000504405.2. NCBI lineage: Eukaryota > Fungi > Ascomycota > Dothideomycetes > Mycosphaerellales > Mycosphaerellaceae > Mycosphaerella > Mycosphaerella sp. Ston1. Next base: position 777 of record KZ105591.1, read on the forward strand.
CCGAAGTAGCTGAAATGCTTCGTGACGATTTCTTGCTCGGGCGGAATTCCTGCTGCGATTAGTTCTTGCAAGTCCTTGATGATGAGGAGTTCCCCGCCTCCTAATGCGTGGATGAACTATGTGTAGCAGTTAGAACTGATGATGATGATGATGCGTGTTTCTTGTGTTCGCAATATTCTATTGTATGTGGAGGAGGAGGACTCACAACTAGGCCCAGTGAGTATATATCAGTCGCTTTGTTAGCCATACACGCCTGTGCTTCAGGACTCCGCCACATGACATTTCCCACGGGATGTGGTGTAATGCGAGTCTCGCCGTCCTGGAGCTTACAAGCAATGTCGAAATCCCCCAGAGTGGTTTTGGTGATGAGCTTGTTGCCGTTGTCGTCGCATGTCCAATCAATAAAGACATTGTCTGGCTTGATATCTATTACGATTGATTATAAGCATTTGGGGAAAAAAAGCCATCGGCACGGTTGCTAGACTCCCTACTGACCGGTGTGAACCCAGCCTTGAGAGTGAAGCTCGTAAAGTGCTTCGCTGACGCTTCGCATAATCTTCGGACGCTCGTCTGGCGACAGATCTTGGTCGTGCTGGAGAAGACTGAGGAGGGTGTCTTGGCAGTAGTCGAACACGAGAATGCGCTGTTCACGGTTGCAGTCTACATGCATGCGAAGATGCTGGGCTGATGGCAAGTCATTCGCGATGCTCTGAGCGAGATCAAAGTGTCGCTGGGACAGCTGCTTCCAGACGAAGCTTCTATCTTCATATCTGCCAAACTGGTTAGAACTATGTATATAAGACTCAGGTCGTCGTCTTCTGCATCGGGGCAGTAGAAGGAGATAATCGTACTGTGCCTTGAAGATGTCAAACTGCCTGTCCTCGGGATGCCGTCTGAGCAGTTGAGAATTCGTGTATGTTCGTCCAGAGTCGCATGTAATGCTTGAATGCATCCTGACGCCCACACCACCCAAGGAGCCTGTGAAGGCGGACGCACGGAGTTGGTGAACGGCAGAGTAGTGTCGTCGCCACATGACACTGCCGGACACCTGAGGATGGGATGGAATCTTGATGCGTAAGGGGGCCTTTTTGGATGTAGAACTACATGTACCTTAATGTTGAGACGGCGATGGTGTTCGACTGGGATGTGCAAGAAGGATGCGCTCTGCTGGCAGCACGGTCCATCTCTCCGACCTGATCAAGCGAACTATACCTTACCTATGTATAAACTTGTCCAACACGAACCCAAGGTATTCAGCACAGTAATGTCCTTTGCATCGAAGTTGAGTGTCGGCCCTTCACTCTCGTAGAACTACCAGGTCTCTTCCGCAGCAGGCAAAGTATTATCTTAGCCATAGATTATCTATCATCTGGAATATCACGACGGTAGCACAAGGGAACGATAGTTAGTAGAGTAGGGCGTGGATACTCCAGAAAGAGGATATAAAGGTTACTCGGGATACCCCTTTGCCGTAATCTGTACACAATCACGTAGGGATAGGGAACATCCCTATCAGAACCGACGTGAGTGGCACAGCACTACGACGTGATCAGAGCTCTCTCGCCGACCTGAAGCCAGTATTTCTACTTGTAGCGACTGCACATATGCTCCAAGCAGTGAATTAGAGGACCTAATCGTGGTGGTAGCCCAGACCCAGAGCTCGGTATATAGTAGCTCTATAGTATGTGCTGACCCTGTGTCTTTCTCCCATCCGCAATTCCATCATTCCACACATTAACAGCTTGTGGGCCTTCCTCGCTGACCAAATAGCCCAATGGACACGAAGAGAAGCCGACCTTGGGCTGATTTGCGTAAAATTCATCGTACCGCGACTGTAGCGCGTCTCTCAGGGTATGCACGCTGCCATCCGGATGCAACGTCTCCCATGGCTTGCGGCAGCTTCGGGCTTTACAGGACTTGAGCACTAGCAATAGAGAGTCCAATCGCGCGGAAATATCCAGAAGCCCTCGTCCAGCCAGAGCGTATGGAGTGGGCAGGGCGGGTTTTCCCATGCCGAGGAGATTGTGTATCTGGTCGGGATCTTCACGGACGTCGTATAATTCCCGCTCACCTGTGCACCAGACTGTATATAGGAAGCTGTAGTCATCTGCAACGATACGTAGAGCTTTGTAAGTGTTGTTTCGTGCCGAGACGCGAGGGGTACCAGGGAGAAGGCGATCATCGCCGAGTTTGCCGTATCGTCCTTCGGGCAGAGCACGACCCCAGAATTCGACATTGACATGTTCTCCAGATACCGGTGTATTGAGCTCTTCCTTCGATAACGGTATTGGGGTGCCGTCAAGATCAGGTAGATCTTTACCAGCGAGCTTCAAGATTGTGGGAGCGAGGTCAGTATGGGAACTGACTATGCCCGCGACCTTGCCACGTAGGACGCCGGGACCTCGTATCATGAGCGGAACGTTGATATCTGTTTCAAAAGGGCATTCCTTTCCAGGTGGCAGACGGTGTTGAGATATGTGGTAGCCGTTATCAGAGGTGTAGATAATGTAAGTGGTGTCGAGCAGACCGTGGCTGTCGAGGCGCTCAACTAATTGCTCGACCATTTCATCGACGGACTGCAAAGCACGCAGCCTGCTTCTCTGGTACTCATCGTTGTACTCCACAACAGTCGCATTCAACCGGGCCAGATCTTTGACCCAACTGACGCCAGAAGCCGCCTCTGGGTTGAAGTTGCCAGTGCGAGGGATCTTGTAGTCTTTGAACAGGTGTGCATGTCGTGGGGCATACTTTGGGAGTGTCATGACGCCATGCGTTTCGGGGTCCTGGTCGCTGTGAGGTGCAATGGGCGCTGCAACGATGAAGAAAGGTCGATTGTGCGAGGCTGCCTCATCCAGCCAGCCATATGTCTTCTCGGCGACAACGTCAGGGGAGTATTGGCCTTCGTAGCTGATTGGATCTGCATGATTGCGACTCATACGAGATTTCCAATAAGAGTAAGTGTAGGGGTCGAGAAGAAAGTCGGAGCCATTGAAGCCATTGACTGGCGGGTTCCTGTGGTTGTTGACACTATGTGAATTGAACAACTTCCCGGTGTAATAAGTGTTGTAGCCTTCTGCCTGCAGCCAGACCGGAAGCCAGTTCTCGTTGAGGCCATTCTTGACAAAGACAGGATAGCCCCCATATGGAGGGAATCTGCCCCAAGATTAGCCGCTGTTAATCCATAGAAGCAGTTGCACGAACAAATCGGTCACATTCGTATTGTGGGCCGCTTGGCCAGTCCAAATGTTGACTCTGCTGGGACAGCAGATAGCGACAGTGCAGTAGTGCTGATCAAAGGTCGTGCCTTGATCTGCAATATGTTTCTGGAGCAATGGCATGTAGTCTAATGATGACCAGTTATCCTGATCGTCTGTCAGGACGAGTACGATGTTCGGCTGCTTGGGGATTGTCGCGTGCGTGATGCATATCGCTGTCGACAGAGCGAGGAGCTCCTTTCGAAACAACATCTTGACGAGATTGATGTCGTAGTGTCGCCAGTCGTGTTGTCGCTCTACCACCGAAGTGAGAGAAAGCCTACGATATCGGCTTCAGGGGGGCGGGTCCCAGAGCACGCCATCGATGTCCTCAAATGCTCAGTGGCTAGTGACCATCTGTGATCTTATTACATGTACAGCATTTGATCCCATCGCGATCGAAGTCACAGCACTTCAATACACGGGGAAGACGATGATGGTGATGATGTGGTCGTTGGGGTGGACGAGGGCGGGAGATTACATTCTTGGCGTCCTTGTGAGGGGCGTTCTCTTTCACAGGGCGCCTCTACTTTCTTGTCATTACAATACCTTTACTCTTCCTCTCTTTAGGTATCATATCGTTCCAACTGCTCGTTCAAGGCTGCTCTCGTCACGAACAACAGGCCTCCTCAGACGACAAAAGACTCCGCGATATCAATGGACTTCGAGCTTCGAGTAGTACATGGCCACTGCCTCAACCTTTTGTCCACCCAGTCTGGACTACCTTACGGATCTTAGTGTGTAGAGGAGATGGCTAGGACGGTAATAGTAGGCCTCTATATTGTGCACGCGGAGTTCCGATCCTGCACTTATCCCGTCTAGCGGGGAATAGCCAAATTCGCGGTGAACTGTACAGTGCCGTGGTACATCCATGGAATGTCTACTACTCCCGCCTGGCGCCGATATATGCACGACTGAGCCTCGAATTGCAGGCTCGGGTATCTTCTTTACAGCTGTCTGGACAGGTGCTTGGCCTATAAGCTTCCACTGGTACCATGTTCCGCTCTACCTCTACACCCTTTGTAGGTCGAACCAACGCCATAGCCCTGGCGACAATACAGCATTGCACTCACGGCTCAGTGCATCTGTCACATGAGCTGGGAGGTTATCATGTTGCGAAGTGAGCGGCCACCGATGTGCATGAGCGGCGTTGGTTAGTTCGAGCGATCCACGAACGTGTCTCCGAACAGGCCATCTACGACTAGGAAATGTCAAGCGAATGTGTCACTAAGCACTCACAGCAAAAGGCTTCAGAGGTCGCTTCCAGAGGGATATATCGTTGGTAGGTGCACCGAAGATACAGTATCTCACCACTATCGTTGTCTTGCAATGATGCAGGAGAGGGCTTTCTGGAACCACGCTAGAAGAATTTGACCGAGAAATGTCTCGGAAAGAGTGCTGCCACGAAGGCTTGAATATGAGCCAGCTTCGCCCACTGTCGACCTCGTGCTCACCACCTCACACCCTCACACGTCAACGCTTCGCACTACTGAGATAAGAAGTCTCTGCCAGCGCCTTGCAGGAGAACAAGCTGCCAAGACGGTGCGTGTTCGGTAGTTCTACTCCGTAGCTTCCGGCGAATTCGGTCTGTCTCATATCTCGATCCTCGCGAGACATATATCGCTTTTCGACGGTCGAGCAGTATTCGCAGTGAGAGGCTCCTTCGATCGCTATAGGACGATTTGCGACTCCATGCCAGCATGTGGTATAATGGTACTCCCGCTAGGCTTCTGTGGACCCAGGGCGCTAGATAAATAGTTCCACCATGTGGATCCGCAGACTGGCTTTGGTCTACTTTTCATCGACCCGTCGGTAGCGACTATGGACGTGCATTCCAGTACCATCACAGAAAGGGAATGATGGTATCTCCCCACGGCACAGCGGATATTCTCAAGTAATAGCTTTCTACTTAGCGGTGCTACTTGGCCATGTCCTGGTCAAGTCGTTCCACTTCCACTCAAAAGCAACAGAACTCCCGCAATCTTTCTCTCCATATCCATACATCGACTTTGACAGTATGCTCGAGGATAGCAAGAACGCACACGGAGCGAGTCTGGCTCCTGTGGCCACAAACAGTCTCGGCGAGGTGGAGAGCCTGGCCAAATCGAATGATGCACCACAAGATGTCTTTGGGCAACTGAGCGAAGATGGTCCCAACTATCGCGATGTTAGTAAAGAGTTGCATATTCGGAGATTCGTTGTCCAACCGTGTCACTGACGAACTTCTTAGGTTGGGTGGGCTGGGACAGCGATTCTGATGTTCAAGACTCAGGTTGGCTTGGGAGTGCTCGGCATCCCAGGCGCCTTCGATGTGCTAGGCATGATTCCGGGAGTCATCATGATCCTTCTCATAGCATTCATGACCACCTGGGCCGCGTGGATGGTCGGCCAATTCAAGATCAAGCACCCTCAAGTGTATGGAATCGACGATGCTGGACGACTCATAGCCGGCGCCTTCGGTCGTGAACTGTTCTTCTGGGCTTTTGTCGCCCAATTCACTTTCATCGCTGCTTCTGCCATGATCAGCATTTCGATTGCCATCAACTCATTGTCGGTCCACGGCGCTTGCACTGCCATATTCGTTGCCGTGGCTGCCGTCATTGGTTTCTGCTTCGGAAGTATTCAAACTCTGGCCAAAGTGTCTTGGATTGCGTGGGCTGGCGTCGCTGGAATCCTCACTGCCATCTTCACTCTGACTGTTGCGGTTGGAGTCCAGGAGCGACCTGCTGCTGCTCCCAAGACTGGCGTGTACAAAAGCGACTACAAGCTCTTTGGCTCGCCGACCTTCGCTGAAGCCATCTCTTCGGTCTCGACCATTGTCTTTGCATTCTCCTGCTTGCCAGCCTTCTTTGCTTGCTACGCAGAGATGAGAGATCCACGCAAGTTCACACGCTCACTCTGCGTTGCCCAGAGCAGTGTCACAGTCGTATACCTCTGCATCGGCATTGTGGTTTACTACTACTGTGGTTCTTTCGTCTCATCCCCGGCTCTGGGCTCTGCAGGCAGTCTCATGAAGAAAGTGTGCTACGGCATTGCTTTGCCTGGTCTGGTCGCCAGTTGCATGCTGTTCATTCACATGCCTGCAAAGACCATCTTCATCCGCTTCATGCGTAACACCCGCCACCTAACATCGAATACACCAATTCACTGGATGTCTTGGCTTGGATGCACGGGGACGATCACTGCAGTTGCGTACATTCTTGGAAATGCCATTCCAGTCTTCAGTCAACTGCTATCTCTCGTCGGCGCGCTGCTTGCTACCATTACCTGTTTCCAACCTACAGGCCTGATGTGGCTTTACGACAACTCTGGCTGGTGGCGAGCTGAGAACTTCAGCAGGCCCACTCGGAACTGGCTCTTCTACTTCAACTTCGCAACAGCAATGTTATTGATCATTGGCGGCACATTCGTCACCGTTGGTGGTACTTACGGTGCGATCTTGGAGATCATCAATGCAGATCGTACCAGCCCTTGGAGCTGCGCAGACAACAGCAACTCGACATAGAGTCTCCTATCTTGCTCCCCAGCACTACAGGAACCCAGAGCGGAGGCAGAGGTTTCACCGTACATTTCACCCTCACGGACGATCCTGGAGACTGAATCCGGCAGTATATCAGCTGGTCAAAACATTCGAGGCTCTTCCGACATTCCCGAATGGTGTCTGCCGCGTATCATGCTAGCACTCGCGAACACCATTTGGGCCACTTATGCGCACCTGTGACATCCTAGAGATCTCGTCACGCAGCTGGCCATTGTGGCGCTCCCCGAGTCAACGACAGAATGTGAGGGCATGACTGCCTCCGAGAATCCCGACGATCTATGCAGCCCTGTTGCGGTCGCTGACCGGCGCTTAACTTCTCGGCGAGGCGACACCAAGAACCCTTGCGATAGGGATTTCCGACTGCCATGCTATTCTACTGGATCACTACTTCATACATGCACATGGTCTTCCGGAGCATTTCAGCCTCTATTTCTAAAGCATGCTTCTCTGATGTCTTGTGACCCTTCCCTGCTGTTTTCAGCACGACGCTGTCCGACGTCCTGACCATCTCGCTCTTTCTTACACCGGGTGGTACATGCTCGACGGAGGCACTCGAAGCAGACGGGGTGAAGGCGTGTGCCGTTGAAGTCACGATGGCGAATTTAGGTTGTACTGGAGGCGGTGACAATGCAAAGGGCGATCAAAGGGCGGTGTGACCTGTGGCTGTGGACATGGGTACTGGCGTAGTGGCCACGGTGGCAGGCATGCGATAGCATCGGTGGCGAAGAAGTTTACTGTTCGGATGATGGACGTCGTAGCCAAAGCTGGTAGTCAACAAAAGAGCCTTCGCAAAGCACAAGTGCGCGAACATCTTTCTCCGCCAGCATAGGGGCATGAGCTCTTGCTCAATATTATCATGAACTCGAGTGATTTGTTCTACTACCACTCTCACAGAGAGTATGCGAATACTTAAAGACCACCGGCCATCGCAACCTATATCTCCCAGGGGAACCTCGCCACACACAAAGGTAAGTCAAGAAACTTGCAGAAATCCTACTTAGCACGACACCGGGGCAACACACAAAGGGGCATCACCGACGGCTACCTATCATTACCTCAACATAGTTGCGTGCAAACGGAAATAATGCTGAATATCTGCTACATGTTCCGACTATCAACAGCCTTCAATCAGCAAAATCTTCTTTCTTACATAGACCCTATCCTGCCCTGCAGCCTAAGCCAAAGCAAGCAGCACTCGCGCCAGACTTTCCAACCGACTGGTAGAGATCATAACACTTCCAACGCTGCTCGCACCGTATGAGCCCCCCTATCCGCAGTCCAGTCCAGGAGGTACTATACCGACGAGAGCGAGCGCCCTGATCTCTGGCGTGCAGAAACCCAATCATACTAGCCCCACTCCTTTCCAGCAAATATGACCAGATAAGTAACTCACCGCAGCCTCCACCGTACACTGCGAGTGAAACCTCGTCGACCCTAATGCCACACGGGGTGTCAGGGGCTGACTTCTTCAATATCACGCCGCGAGCCATCTTACCTACCTACTTACTTCCACAGTTCCAGCCAGACAGACAGATAGACAGACAGACAGAGAGAAAGAGAGAGGAGGGAAAGAGATTATACACAGCAAATCTAATCCAAACAAACCGACACAAAGACTCTACAAAGCCCAGCCGAAAAACTTCATTCTATCATGATCTCTTCTGAGGCTCCTCTCAGCTATCCGAACCAGGCGCGAAACTTGGGTTAATTCACCCCCTAAAAAAAAGACGATCTGGCTCTGACAACACTTTTTTGTGGAATGTGGAAGTAAGGTAATCCCACTATCTACCTACCTACCTACCTACCGTAGTTATATAGAATAGACCTCCTATACGAGAATTTCACCGGTGAACTCCTTCTTTCTGCTATACATACATGTACCTGTACATGTACCTAACTACACTTCCACAATCCGCGTCATTCTGCTGACATGTTCGCTATACATCTCGAGAACTCTTGCATCTCGACAAGGTATCACTAAATCTACACCGTATATGTCTTTTTTTTTGCCAAAAGCGCTACCGGGAGAGTACCTACCTTATGTATATAAGGCTGTCAGTTCCATATCATCTCTGCAGTGGTTTTTCACGAATTTATTTCGTATACTTTGCGGTTGGAACGGTTGCGAAACGATGGGGATTTGTAAATTTTCAGGATGGGGGAAGTTGGGTTCAGTGGAAAAGGTGAGAGAGAGTACCTAAGGTATGTATGTATGATAGCTTCTGGCGGTTGGGAGGAAAGAGGGAGAGAGGGAGAGAGAGAGAGAGAGTTCTGTCTGGCCCCTTTTTACAAGGAAGGAAGTCCGTATCTCGTGCTGTATAGCTCAGTAGCTGTGAGCAGTCTAGTCGTCGCTGTGGTCGCGGGAGTGCACGGTTAGGAGTCTACGGGATATGAGCGCAGAAGTACCAAGCTACGATGTTATTCAGAATGCTTGCCAGGAGTGAGCTGCTGGCCATTTCTCCGCGGCCTGATAGATCGGCGCTGGAGAGACCTCGGACTAGTGGTCAGATGATGCGGAGCTGGTCTAGGGCCTTCTCTCTCCTACACGGTGGACCATTCTACATTGCGCGTCGTCGCCGCTGCTGCACTCAGGCTGATTCATAGTAGCAGTCTAACGGAGGAAGTCTACAATCCATAATCGAATAACATGTATAAACGACGAGAAATGAGCACAGAATTGCTTTTTCATTTTTTCATCTACTAGCTCTACAGGACATATCTTCCAGGAGATGCTCTGGCGCGCCTGCCTGAGGGCAATCCAGCGGAGACCACTCTCTCCCTCTCATCTTCCGCCCAGGAGGGTCGGCCCCCAGTGACTTCATACCACTTGCCTTTCGACAGATACTCCATTCTGACCCGCGGCTCCTGCCGAGAGGGGTCCAGTCCCTCGGCATCCACCGCCAGGTTGACAAGTTCACTCGCCCGCACAGCGCCGATGCGGCCCTTGCCCTTGCGCTCTCTCCGTGGTGGTGGTGATGCCGCCGTCTGATCTGGATGATCTTCTGACGGCGCGGCGGACGAGGAGATGCTCGAGAAGCGCCGTTTCGGCGAGGCGGCGCGGGCAGCGAGAGAGCGATTTGACGGTGGAGTCGGCTGCATCAGTGATGCTGGTGGTGGCGATGGTGGCGGTGGTGCCTTCACGGCGTAGTCGTCATCTTCTGCTTCCGCAAGAGCAGGGGTGCGATGCACCTTCTTCTCTACTGCTGGTGCAACACTATCGGCGCGAGAGGGAGGTGGTCTGATGGCGAGATTGCGGTTGCCTGCGGCATTGAGCGCCACGTCTTGTGCTGCGCAGACGTCTGGTGGAGTGTGTCGAGGCTGGAAACGACCGCATCCCCGATCTTTGGTCAAGGATTGTAATACTGCATCGTTTTCGCGTGGTGGCGGGCTTGGGTAGCGTATCAGCGTGCTTGTTAGTCCCTGGTCCCCGCCTCGATCGGTCTCGTGGAAGATCCTATGTAAATGTCAACAAACGATAACAACATGGATGTGGGCGGCAGAAACGAGTTAGTGTCGTATACATCCGCAGCATTTGAACCGTCTCAAGTGCAAGGAGAACCACTTACATGCTGTTCAGCTTGCTTGTTCGAGTTATACCGTTTCCAGGAGGCGTATAACGATGACGCGCAGTCAATGCAGAGGTGGCCACGGCGCGACAGGACGTCCACCAGCGGTACACGGATGTATAAAGGGGTCGTACGGTATGAAGATGTCGTGTGCAGTCCGCTTCAGGAGAACTTTGATGTCAAGTGTTTGTATCGAAGTCGAGGTCCGTTCTGAAATGCGCTTGCGCCAAGAAGACTAGCGCCTGTGCGTTGGGTACATGCAGGCAACGAGAGCCACTCCGCCTCAGACAACCAGGCTGCAGTAGCTTTTCGGCTGATACGGCTGATCAAGGGGATGCTGACGATGATGTCGAGAGTGTGAAGTGAAAGACGAACGGTGGAAGTGAGCAATCAATGATTACGGTTGAGCTGCCCACCCCAAACGCCAAGTGCACAGCGATCGGACCGGCAGGGCCAACACCAGCGTCAAAGAATGTGCCACCAACCTTGTTCACGCGTGAAGCTTGCCGAGAGCACGAGTGACACTGCCGGAATGGTGCTACTGACGTGATATACACAATATGGGATTCAACTACAACTACCGCAGCACCGAGATGTGCAGTTCCACTGACTCGTGGCGCCCCTGGAGCTGCTCGTTCAAAGCTGCCTGTTCGACCGTCCTGCATGCATACCCACATGATCAGTCAGCCCTTTCAGAAAGGACTACTCGCTACAAGACAAGAAGTTGCAACTCTGCGTATACCGCTAGCATCTTGCACTGGGCCATGAGAAGTGGACATGCCGCTGTATCGCTGTCAACTTCACTTTGGCGCCAGGTTACTGCGGCGGCTCACAAGACCACGGGACCTCTGGCGAGCCAGTGCATGCAGTGGCATCACCTGCGACAGCGACCTGCCGCGTCAACCGTTAAACCATATGGTGCCAGGGAGGCCGTACGTTGAGCTTCTTCCGCGCCAGTCGACCGTGCGAAATGGGCCTGCCAGACCAACACAACCTGCTCGACACTCTGCCGTGACGCATCACACAGTTAAAGCTGTATCGCAGCCTCTTCTGGGGATCATTCGCGCAAAAACGTTGGCATCTTGGGATGGCAAGCACAAGGCTCGTTTGACAGCCGAGTGAGAGTCACGGCACTCACCATTTCGTGGTTCGGGCCGAAGAGGAGAATGTCTGAGCTTGATGCGCAAAGTCTTGATTCGTCGCATTACCGTTAAAGACAGCTTCGCCACGCCCTTCAGACTCCACATGAGTATGCAGACGGCCAGCCGTGTCATCCCACTTAGAAACGGCTCCAGGAAGATACATTTCTCTGCGACACACGTCAGCATATAATACTGCAATACCGAGGAACGACGGTTGCAATACAATTTGCTATCAAACCCGCTCTGAGCCCTCGACCGCATAGCTTAACCTAATTTCAAAGGGGGAGTCTCTGGAGGCGTGCATAAAGGGACAGTGCCCGCAGGTCTGTCAGATTCACGTACTCAGGAGCTGCTCGGTGCCCTCACACACCATGACGTGCACAAAGCCAGCAAATCTTTGACTTAGTAGTTCTCCCACAGGTCTTTGATATAACCTTCCGTCAGCTCCTTGTCCTCACCGTGCCTGCAAAAAGAGTAAGCATAAGCGGAACACAACACATCATGACTCTGCAAAGGCAACAACTTACTCTTCTTGCCACTTCTGGAAGCCGCCGTCAAGAACATACACCTTCTGCTTCTGCTCTGCGTCCTTGCCATGCAAGCGCTCGCGCTCTCGCAGATACTTCAACGCACTCGAAGGGCCACGTTGCTGAGACAAAGCACAGTGGAAGACAACCGTCTCTTTCTCCTTGAGGGTCCGCACAAGCTCCGGCATTCGGTAATCGTGCGTAGCGGTCGGCACATTGATGCAGCCACGAATATGCCCGCCGATGTAGTCGCTGTCCCGCACGTCGATCACAGCAAGACTCTCATTCTTCTCGCGTACTAGCGGCGTCAGAGTCTCATGCGTGATGCGGGGCAGGTTGGCGATGCTATGGGTTGACATTGTTGCCGTACTAGTGCGTGTCTTCCCTGTGTGTACAGGTAACGCGAAACAGGTCTTGTTTGGAGAGGCAACTCGACCACGAAGGCAAGCTACCACGACGAGCAAGCTGGTCTTGCCACCCAGCTCCCTCGGAAAGACTCGGCGGTGCACGATGGCTGTGCAAGGCTACACCAGTGGGATGACGATATTCCACGGCCCGGGCACGATTCAGAGGCCGGAAGAATATACTTGTATAGGTCAGTTCTGCAACATCCCGTTGACATTATAGTATGACTACCTAGCAGGCTGGACAAGAGGGCTGGCGAAGGTGATGTCGATGTTGTTGGAGCGTTGGACCGGGGGTTCATTGAGTTGAGGAGGAGACGAGGTTGGATAGTTGGATTGGCGGCCCCACTCGGCAAAAACAGGAGATTTCGGTCAATAACCATATCAGTTCGATATCGTTATCGACGATTCGACATTCTATTTCTCTTCATATCCGGCTCGACATCTAATAACCGTATAAGACACCATGAGCTGAGTCCGAAGCAAGCATTTCCAGCTCGATATCTAAAGCTTCGAGGGCTTCCACCTCGGCTTACGTTTCTCGACAAAGGCCCTCACGCCTTCGGCCATGTTTTCTCCCGCTTGTAGCTTTGGCTGCCAATGCTCAAGAGCATACTTCGTTGCATCCTCAGCTCCCATGCCTTCCCATCCGAGTTTGATGCCTTCTCTGCTGACGATCACGGCATCCGGACTGTTCGCCGCAATCGCCTTTGCGTATTCAATGGCAGCGTCCACGACCTCGCCGTCCGTGTCGCCCACGACTTTATTGATCAACCCCCACTCCAGCGCCTCTTGAGCCGAGACATGCCGCCCGGTCAAGGCCATCTCCATAGCTCGCGGCTTTCCTATCGTTCTGATAATACGCGGCAATGCTCCTGCAGCGGCGACTACTCCCACCTTGACTTCAGGCAGCGCGAAAACAGCCTTCTGAGCAGCCACGACCAAGTCGCAATTCACAATCATCTCACAGCCCCCTCCGAAGCATATACCATTGACAGCAGCGATGACTGGCTTCTTCCCACTCCTTCTCGACAGTGCGCCGAACCCCATCCCATTGATGGCCTTGGGTGTGTTTTTGGTGTTTAGCTTATTCCATTCTGTGCTGCATATCAGCTGAGATGTATCTTCCTGCTACTCCTTCCTATGTTTCCTACCTTTCAAATCTGCTCCAGCACAAAACGCTCTACCAGTGCCTGTGATTATGCCTACGCTGAACGCCGGCTCGTCATCTAGCCACAGCCATATTCGTTCAAGCTCTTTCGTAAATTCTGCATTGATGCAGTTCAGGTCCTTTGGCTTATTCAGATGCACGAGCAGCACTCCCGGTGCTGGATATGAGATGATTGAGTTTTGGGTGGGAGGCTCGGGGTACTGAAGCTTTGGCTTGCGATTGATGGGAGCCATTGTGGGCGACGTTATCGAAGGTGATAAAGCCCAGATCTTACGATAGCGGTGTAAACATGTAGCTATAGTGTGTTGTGCACAACTGGCTAGGCGTAGGTGAGGCAGTGGAGACGGCACTGGGTGTCTGCCGAGGTTGTGTGTTTCTCGTGAACAATAATTGTCAGCACTTAGCAGAAACGATGCTCAATGCATACTTCGCCTGCCAGACACATCCTATTACCGTCGCGTACATAGGCTCTACCTACCTATCGAGCCGAGCAGAAGATACTATATACCTAATTTACCGCCCAGCGCAGCCCGAGATTTGAGCTTCCACTGGCGAGGAAGATTGTTGTGGTCAGGCAAGACTTCAGAATGACGAAAATTTCAAGGCTATTGTGTCCGTTATGCTGCCAGATCAGAATCCATCCAGGTTGCCCCTTCTGGCCATATGTATTAGCCAAGGCGACAGCAGACCTGGCTCGTGTTTCTGGTGACCCGCATACCTACATGGAATGGGGTACGAGCTATTGAAATGACATATACGATTATACCACAGATGTGGTCACATGACATCAGTAAGCCCGCTTAGCTCAGCGGTAGAGCGCGTCACTAGTAGTCTCCATCCCGATGTAGTGTCAAAATTACGTCGACTAAAGGAATGACGAGGTCGTCTGTTCGATTCAGGCAGTGGGCAACTCTTTTGGTCGAACTCAGGCGGTGAGTGAGTGAGCACTTAGTTCTTTTATCTTTTTTTGGCTACTTCTATTGTAATGCTACTTCTATTATAATACTAAAATGCCTGAGTGGTAGCTCCTAGTTATCTTAGTTACTTAGACTACTCGCACTACTCGACCGACCTTCGGCCGGAATCTTACTTCCTCTAGCTTCTGCTAGCTTACTTTCTAGCTAATTATACTCTAGAGACTAAAAGCACAAAAAAGCGAGTAGTGCGAGCGTCTAAGCGC